>RAQS01000019.1:0-93806 GCA_003698115.1 Aspergillus sp. HF37
CCATCCCCCCCTTTCCCCTTCGTGCGGACCGTTCTGTCCGAGAAATGAGTGCCTCATTAGGCTCCTGTGGAGTTGGATTCGCCCAGGAAATTTAATTTTCTGACCGGCGGCGGAGGAGACTGTCAGAATGGGGGATGTCCACAACATGAAGACCTCTTCGCTACCATCGCCAGCTGAGGCTCCTTCGCCGGTCGCTCATCGTCCTCCCCATTCCGACCGTCGTCGTTCCTCTCAGTCGACTACGTCCGGCTTCGCACCAAACAGTCATCCCGGGCATCACCGTGTCGGAAACCTAGCGGTCGCCGAAGCCGAAACCCACCCTTCTCCCGCGCCCGAGGAGTCTACCGGAAAGAAGGATTCAGATCCAAAGAAAGGGCCCCAGGGAGAGAACGGCGGCAGTGTGCAGACAATCAAAGAACTACGGAAGCAGATGGAGGAATTGCTCGTATATCAGCAAACGCAGCAATCCAGCCTGAATCCTACCCTCATTGGCCGAGAGGATCCTTCGTCGCGCACTGATTCCAAACCCCACGATTCGTCAAGTGAGAGACGCATCTCTAGCGCAACAGTTCCCCAAATCGCGCCGCCAGTTCCAGGAGAACTGTATTCCGCCTCTTTCCCGGATTCAACGGGCTCCGCTGACACGCTCAGACCCAGGAGTTCAAGCCGAACGCCTGAAAATCACCACGAGCAAGCCATTTCCTATTCCTTCCCGAAGATGCAGCCTCACCCGACCGCGAGAAGCTCTCAGGACCCGGCAGGCTCTCCCGACCGTCTTAGACTGAATCTTCCTGCGGAGAAGTTAAAATTGCAAATGGATCCATACAAAATGCCGGCGGAACAGCACTTACCCCTGTCGAAACCTCCCACCTTCAACAACAGCGCCTTTCTGCCGTCGCAACATAAACCTGTCGTGGAGGACCCCATCTATCCCAGTCCCGATTTGTACGATTTAACATTGCAGCTGAATGCTGATTCTGGGCTTGATTCCTGGTGGGCGAATGCCGTCAGCATATTACAAATGCATTATGGGGCGGAGCGGGTGTCACTTGCGGTACCGGGCGATGCGACGGATCTGGAAAACGTACCTTGGGGGCAGAAGGCTGTTTTCAACCAGCATCTAACTGAAGAGCCCGATACCGTACATTCTCAATATCTGCAAAACGAGGAGCTGGGCCAGGGGGGTGCTACCGTCAAAGACAGCGGCTGTTTGGGCTCCAAGGATGCCATTCCTCCGAGTACCGTGAACGACCAAGGGTCTGCTGTACCTCCAAGGCGGCCGCCCCTCCTATCACGACACTCGTTTGCGGGCTTTGGGAAAGATGGGAAGTCTACTTTGCACGACTCGGGTCGTTCGCAACAGCCGCTGAAAGCGAAGACCCCTAATAGGCCTGAAAACAAACCCACGTCCGCCCCCAACGAAGATGTTGCAAGTGGAGGGAAACAGTCTCTCAACCAGGATGACTCCACCTCCCAGTCGCACTCGGTTGACCCGCTAGGCAGCTCTCAACACAACATCCGACAAGCTGTTTTTCCCATGCCGAGGCCGTTGGAAGTTGAACAAGATCCTCTCATCAAGCGCACGGGTGTCGTCAAGCTGTTTGGGCGCACTACACCTGTTGTATTAACCAGAGAATATTCACAAGATGCAACCGGGCCGTCGGCGAGCCATGGTGAGGCTGACCGGACGCCAGATGACAAAATCCAGGTCACCCCTACCGGCACACCCTCCCAGACAGCAGAACAAATACCTCGCTCCGCCCGCTCTAGATCCGCATCTACTCTTAGCGCTTCGGCGCTCCAGTCGCAGATGCGTCCATCCACGGAACTGTACGACGAGTACGAACAGCTAGAGCCCTCTCCTTGGACCCAGTCGCCGGCCCCGTCCCCAGCACCTCGTACGCAACCCGAACAGAACCCATTTTTCACCAATCACACCGTTGATGAAGCTGCGTTCGCGAAGCACCCACCGGCTCATGACTATTCAAAACGTGAGCCACTGGAGGCGATCGGCGTCGACTACGCCAAATCCGTCGTTCATATTCCTCTAATACATGCTGGGCGCTCTAAACAAACATCTCCGTCTACTTTGAGATTCCCTGTTGCAGTCGTTTCGATCCTGTCGCCGATAAACCCGTATCCTTCAAACCTGAGACAGTCCCTGGCTTATCTTATGCCTCACCTTACGACTTCGTTCTGCTTGGCTCAGCAGTATAGCCAGATGGAACGCCAGTTCACCTCTCGTCTGGAAACCCCTCGCTACGGACATCTACTAGGCCTTGGTGGAACATTTTCGGATGAGAGCAGTGAGCTGGAGCTTGTCGCCGGTCTCAGTGGGCATGTGAACTATGCACTGGCCGATGATGGCTCTTTGTCAGCCCATGCGAGTCTGTCGAGCCCTGATGAGAAACTGACTGCAACCAAACTCAGTCCGTCAATATCTGGCTTGGGAACGCCTGGCTTCGATCTGAACATCATTGGGTCTGGATCCGTCAATAACCCAAATGAATCACCAGAGCTAGCTGCTAGGCCAAACGGGGGTTCGACGGATAGTTACTTCAATGTCCCGCATCACAAGAACTTCCGTGAAGTTGTTGCCCAGCACCGAAGCAAGACGTCCAAGGTGAAGCAGACTGCTGAGTCGTCGATGCCTTCGTCGCCAGGCAAGACATGCGGGAAGCCTTCTGCCGACGAGGAGCCCGCTTCACAAGATCCCAGCCAGGTAGTGGCGTCCCCGCAACAGGAAGTCAAAACGCCAGCAGTCATGTCACCCTCGCAACATGTCGCACGCCATCAGTCAACGAATCCCCTCTATGCTCAGCTGCCGCGCGAGTTGCCGCGCCCGTTTTCGGATACGGTAGCGCAGTTGATGCTAAATTCAGTCCCTTTGCATCTTTTCCTCGCCAAGCCCCAGAGCGGGGAGGTGATTTGGACGAACTCAAAGTTTGATGCGTACAGAAGAAGCCAGCCGCAGGGACACAGAATGAGGGATCCCTGGCAGAATATCCACAGTAGCGAGCGAGATCACGTTTCCCAGGAATGGGCGAACGCGTTGCGAACTGGGTCGCAATTCACCGAGCGAGTACGGGTAAAGCGCTTCAATGATGAGACCGCGTACCGTTGGTTCATCTTCCGTGCTAATCCCCTCATTTCCTCCACGGGAGAAGTTCTATATTGGATCGGATCGTTCCTCGATATACATGAGCAGCACATCGCCGAATTGAAAGCTGCGCAGGAGAGGGAGAAGTTCGCGACGGATGCTAAATATCGAGCCTTCTCGAATTCGATTCCCCAGGTCGTGTTTGAGGCCGCTGAATATCGCGGGCTTATCTTTGCGAACGAGCAATGGCATCTGTACACTGGCCAGAAACTCGAAGAGGCGATGAACTTTGGGTTCGCCAAACATGTCCACCCGGACGACCTCGAGAAGTGCGGTGACCTGTCACTCCAGATTACCGAACACGAGATACCGGCGAGTGAATCAAATGGGCCTGGCAGCGAAGCTCCAAGGGCTGGAACAGCGTCACCGGAAAGGAACATAGGCATCGGCGTGACACCCGCTTTGAACGAACTTGTGAGGCGTGGTGTTGTCTCCATGCAAAGGGATGAAAACGGGCGTGTTTTCTATTCAACGGAGATCCGCCTTCGCTCTAAAGGTGGCGATTTCCGCTGGCACCTTGTCCGCCTCGTCAGAGTCGAGACAAGCAGCTTTGGTAGCGGGGAGAATTCGTGGTATGGCACCTGCACTGATATCAACGACCGGAAGAACCTCGAGCGCGAACTCAATAAGGCAATGCAACAATTGAACAAGCAGATGGAATCCAAGACGAAGTTCTTCAGCAACATGTCCCATGAGATCAGGACACCGCTGAATGGAATTCTCGGCACCATCCCGTTCATTCTGGATACGCCCCTCGATGCGGATCAGCGTCGAATGCTCGACACCATTCAGAACAGCTCGACGAATCTGCGTGAACTGGTGGACAATATCTTGGATGTTTCGAGAGTCGAGGCCGGGAAGATGTCTTTGGTCAGCTCATGGTTCCATGTACGGTCTGTGATTGAAGACGTCATCGACACTGTGGCGTCCAGGGCCATTGACAAGGGGCTTGAAATAAACTACCTAATGAACGTGGACGTACCTGCAATGGTGGTCGGAGACAGGTTCCGCGTTCGACAGGTGCTTATCAACCTCGTTGGGAATGCAGTCAAGTTCACTGCACAAGGGGAGATTCACATTTGTTGCTCTATCGATCGTCGTCCTACGACCACGCTCAAGGATACCGAGTGTTTGTTGAGCTTTGATGTTGTTGACACCGGGAAGGGCTTCAGTGCCAGGGATGCGGAGCGCTTGATGCATCGGTTTAGTCAATTAGGGCAAAACGGCTCTCAGCAGCATGCCGGCAGCGGTCTTGGATTGTTCCTTTCAAAGCAGCTGGTCGAAATGCATGGCGGCAGATTGACACCTAGCAGCAAAGAGGGCCAAGGGGCGAAATTCTCGTTCTATGTCAAAGTGGACCTCCCCCCTCCCCCGTCCCCCGAAGAACCTCGGCCGATCCATGAAGAGTTGCAGCGAGCGCAGTCTAAGGCCAGCCCACTGCAGAAGACTCTGTTTTCCAAGGATTCAGGCACCGAGGCGGCTGAAAGACCGTCGACACTTGAACATCTGACATCTGATCATTCAGCGCGCTCGGCATCCACCAACTTGTCCGATCGTTCACCTGCGTCTTCGACTTCGGCCACCCCTGAACCGCACCCTGCGGATCCGGTCACCAAGACAGACTCTGCAAAGCCCCATCCTGGCCCGCTGGATGTGTCCCATCAGGCGGGGGATAGTGACGCGGAGTCGCCGAGCGACGGTGCATCGCCCTCTGTCGCCAGGCCTGGTGTTCCAATCCCGCAAGGATCTGCTAGCCAGAGAAGGACCGCGCCAACATCAAGCGTATCACATCCCAAAGACCCTTACACTATCATGATCCTCTGTCCGCTTGACAACGCCCGTGCGGCTATCAAGCAGCATATCGAACAGGTGGTGCCGCTTGAGGTGCCGTATTCAATTACGTCACTGCCGGATGTCGAGGACTGGAGAGATATGGTAAACGACGGATCATGCAATAACCTGACACATCTTGTTCTCAATGTGCTCAACGTTGATGATGGGATGGAGGTTGTGCAGTATATTTGGGAGTATGACCCAGCAGCGGCACCGACCCTCGTCGTCATCGTCGACCTTTATCAGAAGCGACAGATCAACCCAAGGATCAAGGAGTTGTCGGCGAGTGGGAGACGGGCCTATACAGTACCCAAGCCGATCAAGCCATCGGCGTTCTCGACCATTTTCGACCCTGATAACCAACGGGACCTTAGCAAGGATCGGAACCGAGACATGGCGAGGGAGAGCAACAACAATTTCAAGACCATGTCGAAGATGGTAAAAGAAGTCATTGGGAACAAGGGGTACCGGATACTACTTGTCGAGGATGATGAGACGAACCGCATGGTATGGCATTCTCCTCCCTTCTCTTTCGACGATGTCTCCTGGATATCTTCTGACACGCCACTAGGTTATGTTGAAATACCTTGATAAGGTGAAGGTGATCTCTGAAACGGCAGGAAATGGTGAAGAGTGTACGGAAATGGTGTTTTCGAAGGAGCCAGGGTACTATTCACTGATAATAGTAAGTGCAGGTGCGACCGAAATTATGCAGGAGTGAGGCTTACATTGAGTGTAGTGTGATATCCAGATGCCGATCAAAAACGGATATCAAACATGTCGGGATATTCGACACTGGGAGCTGAAGAACCACTACCCCCAGATCCCGATCATGGCACTGTCGGCCAACGCGATGACGGATCAGATCGAGGATGCGGCGCGGGCCGGGTTCAACGACTACGTGACCAAGCCGATCAAGCACAACGAACTGGGCAAAATGATGATGGGGCTCCTTGACCCCAATCGACCGCTGCTTTTGCTGCGAGATCGCGTCGACGGCGATGAGGGGATACGGCGCGAGGAATGAGGTGGTTGATCTCGGACGACCTTGAACTACACACGGCATGATCACGAACGAAGACATTTGAGTTCCACTTTTCGGCTCGCACCCGAGCGACAGGACGGTTGGCAGGGTTATTGGCATTTGCGGCTTCAGTGTTATGCACCTGTATTTGGAATGGGGTTTGGGATGGCGAGCGAGCGAGCTATACGGAAGGAAACGGCGCATTGGATATGATTCGACTTTTGTCTACCTGACAGCGGACTTTCATTTCTACCAGTTGCATTCGGCATTCTTGATACCATACTATTCAGCATTACGGGGCCGGGATTCTTGGTTGTTTGGACGGTCGACCTCGTGCGTGGCGTCTGTATCGGATTTTTCCATTTTGGTTTCGCGATGCGATGCTGGATTTTGTGTGATTTGGCCCGATACCAGATTATGAGCATGACTTTGTTTTGTTTACTTGACTTCTGGAATTGTATTTGCAGATAAAGGGATTTTGCCTTGTGGGCTGTGGTATAGGTATAGGTATAATGATACGACTAGATATGAACTGCTGTCATGGCTGGCTGCATTGTAGCGGTGAGGAGCATAGCCCTAACATACAGAGTACAGAGCTCTGTACTTACTCTTGCGGTGAGTCTCTCTCTCGTATCCATGCAGCACATCCAGTTAAATCAAATCGAAACAACAATCCCAGCGCCCGAACAGCCAGCCACACGCCCTCCAGCCGAACCAACTGGTACTCCTTGCAGAGAACGCCCTCGTACTAGCAGTGACTCTCACGTAAGTCCTGGAGAATAGCACCACCCGGCTCCAAGTCCCTACTACACGGCAGAGCGACGGCACCCAAATCAAACTGCATAAAGCACTCATCGTACGGCCCGCGAGGCCGTGGGTACGACTGCTTTTGGAACGAGCGATTCGCATAATAGTCTCTCTCCCCCGTCATCGAAACCCCCGTCAGCGAGGACCCTCCGCGGGGGAGTAATCCCAATCCTGGATTTTCGGGAGATAGTAGCCCAGTTGGCAGTATGTCGACCGGTGCAGACAGCACAGTTGCGGGACTATCTGGAGCGAGTATGGCAGACAGATTCCGGAGACGTCGAATTCGGTGTCCAGGGTCAGTTTCGATGGGTCGGTCGGTGGTGTCGAAGCTTGCGGTAATTTTCAGCTGGATTTCGGCTTCGCTGTATGGTATGCGCATTCGTACAGTACTACTACTAGCCGGGAATCATCGTCCACTGAGGAGGATGCCATGTCCTGCAGCTTTTTACGAAGTTGATGGGTCTCGCGACACGAAAACCGGACAGACCCGCATATATCCACAACACGATACGCCCCGCAGACATCGCCCGTACGCGCCGGATCCATCGCGCCGGATGGCGGCGAATTCCCCACGCTGAATGAAGCTTCACGCAGTCCGTGTAGTAGACCCAGGCTGGCGCCGTGTCTCGGCTGAGAAGACGCAGGAACTTGCCTTGCTCTCTGCGGGAAGAATCTTCGCAAGGCTGAAATGTATTGGGAACGCACTGCAGAAGCCGGAAGCGTTTGAACTCCCGCGGTGACTTCAGCCCGGTCAGCGAGACCAGAAGCCCCTTGCTGCTTAGCGCAAGGCAGAGCGTGCTCGACACCGGGAGGAAATCGGTGATCATGTAGAGCATGTCGAGAGGGAGCTCCAGGATCGGGAATATGGTTCGCAGGCGTCGGCGGTGCCGGTGCCTTCCACGGCTTTTTTGCTGAGTATCGACAGGCGACGCAGGCAAAGAGCGAGATTCGTAGCGGCCATTCTAGTGGTTAACTGACTGTTTCTGGTATGATCTTCGTTGCGAGGCCGGCAGTGAAGTTGTTGGCTCTACTTGGTCTGGGGGTCATTCTGACGTAGGGCACATCGCTTGTATAGTCATAGAGCTAGAACGACTTTTGTTCATCCTATAATCATGAACTCGAGGACAGCAGCCCTTCTCAACAAGGAGATAATGGAGATACAAAGCCACAGAGGACCGCATCTCGTCCGCCTTCGTCGTTGTTCCCATCGCTTGTAGGGACGGTTGATATAGCCGCTAAGCTGCATCAATCGTTCTTTGGGAGGTATAGATTGATTACGTGCTCGACCAATCCCAGGCTTCATGGAGTGTTGTCGGATAATCCATATCGACGTTGTTTCTTCCAGTCTCGGCAACTCCCGGCCTCCAACAGACTGGCAGCTGAGCGGATTATTGGGCATGTAGATTAATCCAAGGCATGACCCCGACAAAGAATACAGCCGAGTTGCGCAGCATGAACGAAATGTCAAGCAGCCTGCGTGGAGCTAGTGCAAGCCAACGTCGCTCCCAACGTGCCGTGGGCTTGCAACGCCGGGTCTGCCTGGTTGGGCGAATGAGACACGGTGGCAGGTACGTAAACCAAAATGACCAAAGCCTTCCTGCCAGACCTTCGGGCCTCTGCACCTGGCGAGAATTGCGTGATTCGTTTTGGGTTGGTGCTGAACATCCATCGTGCAATGTAAGGCATCATCGACCCGGGAGGCGAGCGGCGTAAGGCCACAATTTGCGCTTGCGAACGGCAGAGGCCATGGCTGCGGGAAGAAAGGATGACTCTGCGAGCCTGTCCAGCAAACGTCAGCGTGCGTGCCTTTGGCCCGTCCAGTCGAGGATGGGCTTGCTGCGTGCACGGTTGGCCAAGGCGATCAAATCACCCCATGGCTGTAGCGAATTAGCTTCTGGCCCCCCGCCTTGGGCCCCAAACTAATGCTGCAATCAGGGTGTGCCCACGCTCGCAGACCGCTCTGCAGGGACCCAATAATTCATGCCTTAAAAGTCGATCAAACGAGTCCCATCTGCAAGCAAAGCCCGGGGAAGTGCCTCCTTCAAGGCCCATCGTTCGCGGCATCCAGAGTGCTTGCACCGATCGGTTGCCGATTAACGGTGGTGCCATTTCTGTCGCTGTTGGAAGCTCTCTCGATTCTTGCCTAGTGGCAATGCTAGAGCAGTCCAGGCCGAGGAGTTCTTCCATCCCGTATTCGCCAGGGAACAGTCATCATGCTATTCGTTGCACAGTCCTCATGTTTCTCCCTTGGTTTTTTCTCCTTTGGCCATGCCGTGCCACTTTGGCGATCCTGGGTCCATACCAGGATAGAGCCCGACGGAATCCGCTTCTTGGGTCGCAAAGGCCGCAGGACCTCCCGTTCTCTCCTTCCCTCTTCGGCTCATGCAGTGATGTCCAACGTCCATGATTTTGAATCCCTGCGGCCTTCCTGCGGTGCGGACCCTGTCGTTTCGTCAGCCTCCCATTTCTGCGCCATCTTCAGGGACTAGAGATCTTCGCAAGTTGTGATGTAAATGTCGAGGGAAAAAGAAAATAAAAAGAAAATAAAAACCCCACATGCATCTAACCAACACTTACATTTTTAGCATCCCTCCCCACGACAGAACTAAATCAAATAGGAAAGAGAAAAAGCGAAAAACGACAGCAGAAACAACGAGGGTATAGGTATCATACCACTCATGTCATGGAAATAAAAAGGCGAGCAGCAAAGAGAGAAACCATATCGGCCATTGAACGTCATCGCTGTAGTGCAGCTTGTTCTTGGACATTTTCCCGCCGAATAGTCCCGGACCTCACTCGACTCTCCGAGCCAGCAACCTTGTTCTCCCAGCCACCCAGCCTCCCGGAACAGCATAATTCATGGCTGGATCAATAGACGAAGAGGATGGGGTCCAGGCGGAGGAGGAAAAAGGCGAATAAACCGGGAGTGGGAGTAAACAAGGCACTGGCAAGCGGCTGCCACTGCTGTCATATCTCTCCGCTGTCTCCCTCGCTGCACCTTGTATGGCAACCCAGTGAGTGATTCATCCGCTCTTTTATATTCCGAGGTTTTTGCCCCCCCTCATGAGGAGGAGGACAAGGCGTAGTCTAGCCACGGCAAGGCGGAACGGAGGCCTGGTGGAGGGGGCTGGACCAGTCGTCTCCGCGCTCTCTCGCTCGTTGAGCGGGGTCTGGTCTGCCTGAACGGCGAATTGGCGGGCAGCAAAGGACGGGGAGACGGAGACGGGGGTCGGGATTGGGCGCAGCGAAGGGAAGAGGCATGGCATTGACCCAATGGCCCTTCATCCTCCTCCTCTCGCCCCCCTCCTTCCCAGAAAAATTCTGTGCTCGCCATGTGCGTCCGCCGGATGGAATACCCTCCGTCGATGGCTATAAATTCCCTCTCCTTTTCCAGGGGGGTCCATCGTTCTCCTTCTTCCTTTTCTATTCCTCCATCGACCTTCCGTCTTTGCTCAGGTCCCGATATCAGGTTGTCCCCTTGGCCCATCCTCAAGCAAGCCTTCCATATATACTCCGTCTTAGACAAGCATTGTCTCTTCTGCTCATCGCTTGGTTCACTGTCGACTTCGCTTCCTTGTCTTGACTATCCTTCTTCAACCACGACAGCAAAATGGCAACCCAACGTCAATACCAGCCCGCGGCGGCGCCCATGAACATTCCTTCCAAAACACCGGCGCCCGCCAACCTCTACCCAATTTCTCGGGTGCCTGGCTCTCCGCCAGAGGTTTCTGATGCCAGCACGACTGCTGGGAGCCGTACGTCCGGCTTCAGTTCCGGCAGCATCAGCGGCGACTATGAATCCAGCTCCGGATCGCTGTCCGGAGTGGATGTCGTCGACGTTCTGAGTGACCGCATGCAAGAGACCTTTGATCCAACGCCGATGGACAGAGGACTCGCAACGCAGGCGCAAACGTGAGTTATATCCTCTGTGCGACGATTGGGATTCAGAGCTCGTCATCCAGCAACGGCGACTTCGGCAGCAGAATTGGAAGCGCGGCGCTAACATGCACAACAATGCAGCTCCGGACAGATGAACGCAAAGCAGCAGGAGCTGATGGAACTGCAAGCCCTAGCCCAACGGCGACTGAAGGGCGTCCGGGCCAATTTCTCGGACGGGCTCAAAGTCGCCCGGGAGACGAAGCGGGATCTTGAATGGACCCAGAAACGAGTGAGGTGAGTGATCCTTTTTTACTTCCGAACAGAACGCATGTTGCATGGCGGGCGGGGCGACGTTGGTGGATTCCGCTCCGCCGGGGTGCAGGAGCTCCGCCGCCGCTCCGCTGGCAGCAGTATTCTTGGCAGTCTCGTCGCGCAGCCAGCGGCAAAATCAGCCACAATTGTTTTCCCTATTCTGGGCGCATGCTGACGAATCCGTGGCTGCGCAGCAATCTCAAGGGCAAGGCCGAGAGCGCACACCCTGATGAGTACCGACGAGCTGCGAAGAAGTACAGCTATGACGACGAGTGTTGACTTGGCCGAAATCGCCCGCGGGCGCTTCCGGCAGCTTCTTCTTCCATCGGGAGGTACTGGTTCTTTCTAATGGCGGTAACGATTTTCCTCGTGTAAATTTCACTCGGGACTGGGGTTGGCTTCTTGCGTGTTTGTGTCATTCCTGCGTTGATTCCCAGTGTTGACGGCGTTCTTGGGACGGGTACATAACCTGGCAGACTGACGGACGGATGTATGAATGGGTAGTCGCGTGGCTGGTTCGCGTCTTGCAAATATATGACTGCTTCAGATGACTTGGGCCTGGACGAGTTGGCGTAGAAGGGGAAGATGGAGGAGAGAGGCAGGAGAGCAGGAGAGCAGGAGAGCAGAGCCGGGCTTGACCCACGTGCCTCCCTGCCAGTCACGGGATCGAGATGCCCTGGAAGCGCCCTGGATGGCCGTATTGCGTCTTGGGCTGCCCAACTGGACAGCACTGGCACTGGCCGTTCCTCCGCTGCTCTGCCTCCACTGGGCCCAGGTGTCTCGCGGTCCTGCATGCAGCCCTGCCAGCTGGACTGACCTGCCGCAGAACTTGCCGGATGGTTCAGGGATGAGTGTGGGTAGCTGGAAGCCCTGAGATGCCGTAACCGTCCAGAGTTAGTGCAGCTGGAACCGTGGTTGCGCTGTTTCTACCTTGCCGAATGGGGTAACCAACGGAGTGGCTCCTAATATCAGCTAGTATAGGCCCTACAGGTGCCACTGAGAGAGGTATTGAACTCCATGCTATTGAGCCTTAATGGGCACTCAGTAATATGATTGGATTTAAACTGGCGCTGGCATTCTAGATGGTGTAAAATGCGCATATTCCTGCGGGATGGGTTCCATGGATACTCTCCTCCGTTCATCCTGCTCAGCCCTATCGCTTCCTCAAAGACACAAACCCGACGAAACAGATAAAGAACACAAACTGGATCGAATTCCACCAATCGCTCTGTTTCCATTCTGTCGGACAAAGCAGTACGAAACACGCTTAGAGAGGGTCGTAGTAGATCTGCGACAGCTCAACTCGTTAGCAGACTATCATCACTGCTGAGAGCCACAGTGCGTACTTAACGATACTAGTAGAAGCGCAGACACGTAGTCTTCATGACGGGCAGTTTCTCCCACGGATCGATGATGAAACTCGGTTTGAAGTACACCGTAAAGTTGTTCTCGATCTGTACACCGCAGGCCAAGCGAGACAGCTCTGTGCTACCAAGGAAGGTCCCGTTGGGAGCCGTGTATCCGCCCTTTGTGGAGCAGTCATGCTGATGGATAGTGGCCTTGGGGTTGGCACCTTTCTTCGGTTCCTCTGCTGCAGGCGGCGCGGGGATAGTAGGGTTCGTCCGGGGGTTTGCGGGGATATCACTGCTGACAGGCATAGGAGGGGTTGCCTGGCTTTCTTCACCTGGGATATTGTTCAAAAGGAAGTCTCGTCAGTTAGGGTAAGGTGAGCAGAACGTACCAGTAGAAGCAGAAGCAGAAGAGTCCGCCATACGACGGCCACTGACACCGCGATGAGGAACGCCGGCCTTGTTGTGTCTCTTGGGCGAATACACAGGGTTCATGCTGCTGCTGTTGGCCTTGATATTGCGCTTGGAGTTAGCTCTTGGAGGCGTGGCCCGAATTTCCTCAAGTTGGGTTGGAAAAGCAAACGAACGGTTAGCATAACACAATCCAGCAAACAGAACACCACTTACAGGTAGTAGTAGTCGAGGCGTCAGTTAGAGGGCCAGCAGGAGGCCCGCGCGACTGATTGCGGTCTTGATGGCCTGCAGGACGCAGACCAGCAGCCCTCCTAGCGGGAGACACTCGAGGACGTGACTGTGCAGACGTAGAAGCACCTTTGTTCTTGACTGGTGTAGACAAGGGACCAGCGTTCTCCTTCATTCCATCCTGCACAGTCGTAGCCTTCCATTCCTCGAACGACACAGACGATTGAGATTTGGAGGCATGATGAGCGCTCGCGCTCTGCTTTGGCAGGATGGCGTTGCTCTGCTCCTGGACGTCGCAGGTATTGGGTTCCTTCAAGGACTGGAGATAACGCGGGTCCCATTCGGAGAAGAAGTCGACTTGCATCTGGGTCATACTCTCCAGGGTCTTCGGCTTGATGGAAGACATTGTTGCGTGTTGACTTCAAAGGCAACGGGAGGTTGAAGACGGATGGGGAATGCAAACGGAGCGAAGCGTTGGGAGGAAACCTGCCACAGTGAAGGGAGGAGGTAGTTGCAGTGAGTTGTGAATGGAAAGAACCTCTTATTATTAACTATATCCCAGACCCAACTCTATACACCTATACACCTCAACGGCCGCATATAATAATGCCTATCTAGAATCCCCCAGTAGCACTACTCGTGCCAATTTCCTCCTCAATTGCCCGGTTGATCGAGCGGATGATGCGCCCAACTCGGTCTGGGTCCTGTTTGGCCGTCTCGATTCCCAAGAGAACCTTCTTCACACCAACACTGACCACTTCGTCCGGCGCGGTAATGCTGCCAATCCCCTCCAGTACTTGCTCGATCTCTCCATCATCAAACGCCTCGGACTGCTCCAGAAGGAACCGCAGCTCGTCGCGATTCGTGACGCTCGGGACCTTGATGTCGGAGTTGAAGGAGTTGTACATGTCCAATTGCTTGAGAACAGCTCGCGATGTTGTGGTGGCCAGAATGAGAAGCCGCCGTCCCGCCGTCGGCTGCTTTTGAAGGAAAACCATCAAGGTCTGGAGGACAGCATTGCTAAACCGAGGACCGACAGGGACCCAGTCAATGATTCTTTCAATGTTGTCGACGACCACAACACTTGTCCGGCTCTTGTACGCGTCGTTGAAGACCTTGCTGATGTGCTGGATCTTCGCCATCTCGCCGAACCCAACCATGTCTTCGGGGCTGATCAGTTTGATGAATGGGAATCCAGAGTCAATTGCGACCCGCGCGGCAAGGGCGGTTTTGCCACTGGCAGTTGGGCCATGCAGGAGGACAGAGAAGAGAGGAGTTGTGGCTTCCCCGACTTGTTTCACAAATAGCTGTCCTTCCTTCAAGATTTCATTGATAACCGGTGAGTAGTGGATAATGCCGTACTGGATCCGGCTCGACAGCTCCTCTTCCGACACACCAAAAGCGGGTTTCACTTCGTCAAGCGCATGCAAGAAGTCAGTCTGGTTGACCTTCATATTGACAACATCATCACTGACACCGGCCATTGTGCCGACTTTGACGTGTCGCGTAAATGCAAACGAAGACGCCGACTTGATAAGACCAGCAATCTCCGCGCCTGAGAAGTTCTTGGTCAAATGCGCTAGCTCAGGCAAGTCGACGTCCGTGTCCATGACATGGTTAGTCCGCATTTTCTGGGTGTGGATGTTCAAGATCTGGGATCGGCCTTGTTCATCCGGCAGCGAGACCTCCACATGCACCTCAAGACGGCCAGGCCGCATCAAGGCCTCATCGATCATGTCCAATCTGTTGGTCATACCGATAAGGAGAATGTTATTGAGCTGGTCGACGCCATCGAGTTTCGACAGAAGTTGGTTGACCACACTATCTCCAACACCAGTTCCACCTCCCGAGCTGCCACGCTGCTTACACACAGCATCGAGTTCGTCGAAGATGATGATATGGAGTGCGCTTTCGTCTCCTTTCTCCTTGTATTCCTTCTCCGCGTCCGCAAAGAGCTTCCGAATGTTCTCTTCCGACTGGCCAACGAATTTGTTGAGCACTTCAGGGCCATTGATAATCTTCGGCTCCCTAGCATTCAGCATCTTTCCAATTTGTCGCGCAATCAACGTTTTGCCCGTTCCTGGCGGTCCGTAAAGCAGCATGCCCTTCACATGCTGAATGCCCAACTTGTCGACTAGTCCAGGAGGGAAGATTCGTGATGCAAACGCCCGACGGAAAATCGTGCTGAACTCCGTGTCTAAGCCTCCGATTCCCATGTCCTCAAACTTGAAGTCAGGCTGGATGATAGCATTGGCTGCCGGTCGGCGACTCGAGGGTTTCAGGTTGACGCCGGTCCGGGCATCTTTGAAGAAAGTGAACTGAGTATGCCTTGTGAGAATGCCCCTTGCCGTAGGCTCCCTCTCCACACGCCCACCGGTAGTGTCAGCTTTCTCGGAAGTCAAGTCAACCCGCTGAACCGCTTTGACAGTCAGCAGAAGCGGGATGCTTCTGTGATCCATCAGTATCTTCTGCCCTGGGGCAAATAGTTGGTTTTCAAAGTTCTGTTCTGGTTAGCGGAGTTGCGGCAAACCGACGCAGGGGAACGGACCTTGATCACAACGTTGCTCATCTCATCCTGATCATATGGGGCTTCTTCTCTCTTCCTGCCAGCGAACCCGATTTCGATATCCGCAGAACCAAGATACGCCTGCCCACCTTGGCTGAACGGATCATAAATCTGAACCTTGATGCTGTCCGTAAGGGCAATCCCAGCCCACGTCCGCTGGGGGTCTGACAAGCTAATGTGTCCCGGGGGGAAGGCGTCTAGCGGGCGTGCAGACAAGACAAAGAGATCGTTGATAATGAGGAGAAGATCGAGACCATCGCGCCGAGGCGGGAAATCCTGTGTTGAGACCGCGACGCTGAGAAGAGTCAGAATCCGCCCAGTCAATAATAATCAACCTTCTACTTACAGGTTTCCGAATGTATACGTATTGTCGGGGCTTTTGGCGGGTCGCAGGGACCAGGTCTGTCCCCCGGCTGGCGGCCTTCCTCCAGTCACGTTCCTCGGAGGCATTGGCATCTGACCTGGGCGTCCTGGCGGTGGCGGAGCTCCGTATCCTCTTAAACCATTATAGATGTCAGCCGCTTGTGTATTATCATCAAAGAGTCGCGGGTACACATACCCTCCACCAGACATCGGCGCATCGTATGCATCTTTCCTCGGCGGATATGGAGGCGGTCCTTGGCCGGGGCTTGAGTAGCCATCTCTGGGGGAAGGACGGCCACCGAACGGCGAGGAGTAGTTGTTGCGGTTAAACATATTGGCTCACAGTCGGACGACCTATATGAACGGGCGAATATATCTTGCGACAGGTAGATATCGGCTATGTACAGCAGTGTTGCTGGAGACAGGTGTTGCCTGGCGAGGCGAGATTGACCAGATGTTTCGAGGCTGTCTCGGTAGCTTTCGGACTGAAGTTGGATCAAAGTTCCCAAGACAAATGGTAGACAGCGGACCTGGAGTGGCAAACGGACGGTAGTCAGACCAAAAGCTGATATGAGGCGAGTGGATGGAGGAGGATGGAGGAGACGGCGGAATGGCCCATGGGAGCTGTAGTGGGGGTATGCGCTATACTTCATTCGGTATGGTGCATCACGTGATCCAGATTCTTACGTCAGTTAGAGTTGCAGGCATCAAGATTCCCCTTGACAATTATCCAGCGGACTCTGGGTGCTACTTAATATGCCTCTGTAAGTCTAACGTCCGAATCTCCACGTTCATAACAGGCTCTAATACGCAGCAGCCACCTCCTAGGCAAGAAATCATGGAACGTATACAACCCCGAGAACATAGCCCGCGTCCAACGCGACGAGGCCCAAGCCAAAGCCCGTGAGGAGGAAGCCGAGCGGCGCATGCAAGAAGTCGATGCCGAACGACGGACCCAAATACTCCGCGGCGAGCGACCGTCAACGCCTCCACCTCCGCCATCACCGTCCGGCCAAGAGACCCAAGGCGAAGAGAAGTATAGGCGTCATGACGATTCAGAAGCTGGACGGTACAGGAAACGCAGACGACTCGCTGGTGAAGACGATACGGATCGAGATATCAGATTCTTCCGGGAAGATACAGCGCAGGTGCTTGCGAAGCGGGAGAAAGAGACTGTGTCGCGTGGTGGGAGTGATGCCCCGCTTTTGGACAGCGCGGGGCATTTTAATCTCTTTCCGTCTGACCGGGCGGCCGAGAAGAATGCAGAGGCGGAGCGGGAGTCGGCGGATAAGAAGCGCAGCTATGAAGACCAGTACACGATGCGATTCTCCAATGCGGCTGGGTTCAGGCAGTCCGTCGGTCAGAAGCCATGGTATTCCTCGGGTCGCGATATGATGGCTTCAGAGCACATGCCCGAGAAGAACGTTTGGGGCAATGAAGACCCCATGAGGAGGGAGAGGGAGATGGCGCGGATGGATGCGAATGATCCACTTGCGGCTATGAAGAAGGGGGTTCGCCAGCTGAAGTCTTTGGAGCAGGAGCGAAAAAGGTGGAATGAAGAGAGGAGTCGCGAGTTGGAGGAATTGAGAGCGGCGCAGAGGTATGAATCGCGGCATCGTCGACGACGACGGTCGATGTCGCAGGGATCCGATTCGGGAGATAGCCTAGAAGGGTTCAACCTCGATGCATCGCCGGACAGACATCGGGACGACAAACATCGGGAAAGTTCACGTCACCATCGACATCATCGAGAGAGGAGACGTGATCGCCGGGACAGAAGACATTCGCACTCACATTCAAGCCGCCGGCACCGCGACAGCAATATGAGCAGGCATGATGGCAGGCATTCCCGGAAATCCAGATCATAGGTGGAAGCGAGGGTGCTGTATATCGAGTAACCTTGCAAGGCATCATATTCGATCCTGGGCTACTTTAGAATGCCTATCATACATATGAACCAGTGCATTTTCTAACTTTTCCAGATACCTCTCTATGCCTATTATTCCCGGAAGTTGAAATACGTGCGAAGGCAGCGGGTTGCACACAAGCAAGGATGCAGAGTCTCGACCACTCACTGGAGGCACCAATGTTGGACACTCGTCCCTCCCTGCTGAGCATCCCACTGGACGGTGATGTCCAGCAGTCGGGATTTCTCCTCTTTCTTTTGATATCCGATCTTTCCAGTAATGGTCTGGCCCTTTTTCAACGGGGTAGATCCCTTGTCTTTATGATCAATGAGCAGTACGCCTTGCTGCCAATGTGTTTCCGGCCCATCAGGCCCAGTCGTGAAAGCTACCAGGCCTTTCTTCTGCATTTGCGAAGGGACAGGGTCATCTGGGAGTGTAGATTTACTGGAGGGCATGAAGAACATGTCGAACCAGACAGCAAACCCATCAAGGGAGTCAATGTCCTCCTTGAGAGTAAACTGGAAATCCCTCATGAATGACAGTTCGCCAACCGTAACGGTATGCAATGGCAGCTGGAGGAAGACCGTTGAGTCTGCTGGGAGTGTTGACGGCTCGATTCCGCGAACCAGCGCTTCGTCGTATACATTGGACAGCATGCCGGACATTTTAAATCCATACACAGAGTGCCAGAAAGAGATGTGGGAGGCAATGAAGTCCTCGTCCGCATACGGGGCAATGCGAATGGTAGCGTGCGATGGAACCATGAGCCCATCGGGGGCTAGGTAGCGGTCTCGTGCATAAATGATAGAGTCAAGCATTGCCTCGAAAAGCAGGTAATAGCCCATCCACTCGGAAACTATGATATCGACCTGCGATACAGGCAGAGGGACTTCTTCGATTTTACCACGGATACACCTAGAATCAAGTCAGTGTCTGCAACCGACGGGGTTCATGCATTGCTTGCATACGTTATAACATCACCAAGGCCATTTTCGTAAACAATCTCCCTGGCTTTGTTGATGATGTCCGAATTGTCGACTGAGATGACCTTTTTGGCGCCTGCTTTCGCACAGAACATGGACAATATCCCTGTTCCGCATCCCACGTCCAATACGACCTTGTCTTTGAAAAGATATTTGTTGTCGTAGATAAAATCCCGGTAGGAGTCGGTACGGACGGCATCCTTGAGCATGGACTCGTGGATTGCTTATAGATCTATTAGCAGGCTGACTGGGATATCGAGGCAGTGAACGCGCGTACCATTGTAAGAGTAGGACGAAAAGTAATTTGATTCGGCGGCTTCAATCCTACTCGTCGACTTTGATGGACCAGCCTCCGATGGAGATGACGAGAGTTTGTCATCTTCCTTTGACAACTGCTCGTCCATTGACTTCTGCACAGCAAGTCGATACTCGGAGAACTGAGTCTGCAGGCGCTCGAGGTTCTCTTGCAACTCAAGCACTCGTTTTTCCGCCCCACCACCGGACGCTTCCGACAGCTCCTCCTCCTCAAGAGCATCTCCCAGGCTGTATAGAAGGGCATCGTCTTCAAGAACCGGCTTCAGATAGGCTTCATCTTCGAAATTCGCCTTCGACGATACGTCGGGAGCGCTGTTTCCAGCTTTCACTTGGGATCGCACATAGTTGACCAGTTTGATGGTATCCAAGAAATCCAAGTCTGATTGGGAGGCGCGCGAGAAGCACAGGTTAGCTGCGTGACACTGTCATAGCTGAAGGCAAACCGCCCGTATAGAGGGCTGGAGATAGCAGGCTTCCTTCTCACTCCGCTTTCGATTGATCACACACCAAATTCCTTTTGAATCCCCCGCAGGTCAAAGTTATGCTTGTCTTTGCAATCATTCAACATTAAGCGTGCATCGGGGTAAACCCTCTCAGAGAAAAGGTCCACCACTGGTTGGGCATCGTCCTCTTGCTCAACGTCCTCCCACCCGTCCTCGTTGCTGAGCTCCGAATCAGAAGCTATTGAGCGAGAATCAGGGTCATCGCCCTTTTGCGGGCGGTCCGGTGCGGTCGGCGGCGACATGAGGAATGCGATCTGGGCTATAAATCAACACCGGAGGGCAGATGGATGTACAAAACAGTCTGGAGGGGTCAAAAATTAAGATACGCTATTCCCGAAGCAGACAGATTAGGGCAGATTGTCGCACGTGATTAGACAGCGGAACAACAGCTTCTCCGGTGCCCCTCCATCGGCCTCACCGCCTGCAGCTGCGGCTGTTACAGCGACTCGATCTCCTGCCATGAACCGACGGCCTCTGACTGATGGTGTTCCTCTTTAATCGCGGGCGGCGTCAGCCGTCAGACATCGTGAAGCTGATTAAGGACTTGTTGCTGAAGCTACGGGAATCCCCCGATGCCCCCAAGGTTAGCTTGTTTGGGTCTGTTTAGATCCTCGGAGAGCTTCTGACGCTAGACTCGGCAGATCGAAGAGGATTTGGAGAAGCAGTTGGGTCAATTGCGGCTGGTAGTTCAGGGTACCCAAGGTTGGTTTATTCTTGCCAGCACTTATGCCGCATGCTTTGCTGTGCTGACTTGCGGAGATGTCGAGCCAAAACCCGAAGAAGTGGAAATGGCGATTCAGACCGCCGTTCACGAAGACCTGGTCTACGAACTTGCCCGTGGCATCCGGTTGCTCCCATTTCAGGCGAGGAAGGATACCCAGACCGTGTTCTCGCAGATCCTCCGTTTCAAGACCGAGGATAATGACGCCTTGCCTCCGCTCATCTCGTATATTGTCCACCACCGCCCCGAGGTCATCATTGAGCTGTGCCGGGGCTATGCCTTCAACCACTGTGCCTTACAGTGTGGTGCTATCCTGAGGGAGGCATTGAAGTTCGATATCATCGCCGCGATCATTCTCTATGACCAGTCGATCGAGGGAGAGCCGGCTGTCAGGATTACCGAAGTCGATCCAGATCGACCGCAGGACGGACACGGTGTATTTTGGAAGTTCTTCGGTTGGATCGATAAAGGCAGTTTTGAAGTCAGTGCAGACGTGTTCACCACTTTCAGGGTAAGGACGCAGCCTACATTGACGTTACTTGGGTCACCTAACCGTCCAGAACATTTTGCTTAACAACAAACCCGTCACGACCGGATACGTCGAGATGAACTTCGAGCTCTTTTTCACCCGTTTCAACGAGTCCCTCATCAAGTCGGAGTCGTACGTCACGAAGCGACAGAGCACCAAGCTTCTTGGCGAGATCTTGCTCGACCGTGCGTACTACCGAGTCATGATCGCATACGTCGCACGTTGGGACAACCTGAAGCTGTGCATGACACTGCTGAAGGATGATCAGAAGATGATACAGTACGAGGGGTTCCACGTTTTCAAGGTATTGCCCGCGGTGTCGTTGTGATAGCAGCTTAACCTGGCATATCTAGGTGTTCGTTGCGAACCCGAACAAGTCTATGGAGGTGCAGCGTCTTCTCATCAACAACCGCCAGCGCCTGCTGAAATTCCTGCCTCGGTTCCTCGAGGATCGCACGGACGACGACCAGTTCAACGATGAGAAGAGTTTCTTGCTGCGGCAGATTCAGCTCCTGCCCGATGAGCCCGTTGACCCTTCGGCTGCGCAGTAGGGGGCTGACCTCTTCGTTTCGAGCTATTGATATCCCTTGTGGCATGCAATTGGTGTTTTCCAGGTCCATTAGCGTTGGGCGTACGGCTAGGAGTTTACGGGTTCTGAATATACTTTCTGGAGACGAATGTGGATGTTGTTGGATGTAGACGAGGCAACTATGGGGCAATATGAGGAGGGTTTCTGTAGTACTAGCGCTATGAGCCGGTTGGTTCTGAGAATTACCCTGCCGATCGCGGGAAACTGGGGGCATCAAGCCGTTATTCACAGGCTAGTGTATCAGGTCAGGCTGGCTGGTTCCAGAGTGGTGCCGGGGCGACTGAGTGCCTGCTGTCACCCTCGGCTGCAACTGGATGCCTGCCAAGCATTTCTTTGTTCCATCCCAAATCACCCGTCATTCCTCGCTCTCCCTATCCATCCCCTCTGCCCTCTTACCCCCGCCGCCGCCGCGATGCTTCCCTGCCTATGACCCCCTTTATTCTTGTCGCTCCCTCCATTCTTTCGTTATACAACTGTTTGTTTTGCTAAATTCGCCCTCTGCGCCCGTCCTCCGCCACCGAACGCTTCCATCCCCTCCTCCCCCTCAAACGCTTTCGCCGACGCGCAGCCTATAAAACACTGGAATCAGTTGCAAGTCATGTTGGGATAATGGGGGATGATAGATCCGCTTCATTGCCTACCGTCATTGCAGCGCCTGAGCTTGTCAACCAGGCTGCGCACGGCGAGGATCCCGCGACATCTTCCGCGCTGAGGTCTGCCTCAGTTCCTACGCCTGTGGGCTCGTCTCTGGGCTCGAATAGCAGATCGAGCTTCACCGACGCATCGTCACGCGACCAACAGGCGCCTACGACGGCGTCGCATAAGTACCCGAAACAGAACGGCGGTCTCGCGCCCCCGACTCCAACGAAAGACGGCAGAAGTACACCCTCCGAAGGCGATCAGTCGGGAGTGAGCGTTCGCTCGAAGCGAAGTATTCCCAGTATTGTTGTCAACGACACCTCGCGTCCCAGTTCGCGTCCTGATTCTCGCCCTGGTTCCCGTCCTGGTTCCAGGCCCGGATCTCGACCTGGATCCCGCCCTGGGTCTCGATGGTCGGAGCGCATATGGCCTGGTTCGAGGAGCAGGAAGTCTACAGAGGATGATCGGGATTCGACCCCACCGCCCGTGCCTCAGGTAGAGGCACCCTTCGACGGGATCCCCCTGGATATACCGACAGCGTCGCTCGATGGTCTTGCGCCGCAGTCTCTGCAATTCAACAAGCGTGGGAGTTTGATCAAGAAACGGGAGCAGCAACAAGATGACGCATCAGAGATTAACTCTTCGACCGAGCAAGATAGTACAGGGGTTATCGTTCGTCGGAGGGACAATCAGCATGCCAAACGGACTAGCTCTTTGCGCTCTTGGCAGTGCAGTCTCCCAAGCAGAGCTATTTCCGCGGACGAGGATATGCTGTCGCGTCGCGTCAGGCTGATGTACGAGAAGGGCGACGAGAACGTGAGCGACTCGGAGGTCGCCAAATCTATGGCCAGGGAGAATGGTACTTTATGGGAGGAACCTGGCGCCACGGGAACCGAAAATGGGGGCTCTGGCCTTGGCCCTAGTATCGACACGACGGATACAAAGAGCATATCTTCTGTCGGTGCGAATAATGTGAAGGAGGAAAAAGACGCGGATGAGCTGTCAGGGGGGATCGAGTACTGGAAGAATGTCGAAGCGGCAGATGTCGATAGGTACGGTTTTATACGAAGTACGCCGAATGCCCCGGATGGAGCAGAACCGAATCCGCTCCAACGCGTTACCTCGAGTCTCCATCTCGCTTCGGAGTCACCTCGGCGGAAACGTTCGATTCGGCCTCCATCGGCCCTAGGCAGTAATCGCTCGTTAACTGGCCGGCCTCCCACGCGAGAAAACTCAAATAATAGCGTCCGTCCTACTTCGTCGCAAAGTGCATACGCTTCGCCGCTGAAACGACCAACATCTCGGTTCCGTTCCGCTACGAACCATCTCCCACATAACCGCGACCGCAAGCTTAAGGATGAAGCGGCTGACATGCTCACGCTTCCGCCCACTGCTGAAGAGTTCGGCCCAAACACCCCGGCCGCGCGCGCCATGAGGAAGAAGGAATGGGAAAGAGAGGACAAGTGGATGAAGATGGTCAAGCCCACACAACGGAGCCAGGATGGCGGAGGGATGAAATTCGAGTTTGACACGCACAGCACCAAGCTGATCGAGCGTACGTGGAAGGGGATCCCGGATCGATGGCGGGCCAGCGCGTGGTACTCGTTCCTTGACGCGAGTGCCAAACGCCACAAGGACAGCCCTGCGGAGAAGGAGCTTCTGGAAGTGTTTGGTGAGCTGCAGAATGTGTCGTCGCCGGACGACGTCCAGATCGATATCGATGTGCCACGCACCATTACGAGCCACATCATGTTCCGTCGGCGCTATCGGGGCGGTCAGCGGCTGCTCTTCCGCGTGCTTCATGCGATGTCGTTGTATTTCCCGGACACGGGGTATGTGCAGGGCATGGCCGCTCTGGCGGCGACTCTTCTCGCGTATTACGACGAGGAGCATGCCTTCATCATGCTCGTCCGACTGTGGCAGCTCCGGGGATTGGAGAAGTTGTATCGATTTGGGTTCTCGGGGTTGATGGACGCACTAGGCGACTTTGAACGAGAATGGCTCTCTGGAGGAGAAGTCGCTACCACGCTGGTAGGTTTCACCGAGTACGTCGTGGGATATCATGACACTAACATACCACAGAACGAGTTCGGAATCCCCGCCACAGCCTACGGTACCCGGTGGTATCTAACACTATTCAACTACTCCATCCCGTTCCCGGCGCAGCTGCGCGTATGGGACGTATTCATGCTCCTCGGAGACGCCGATGACCCCCCGGAACGGCCGCAGAGCAGCCACCCTAAAAAGGCGACGAGCCCCTTCGGCAGGAGCATGGATGTCCTGCATGCGACGTCGGCGGCGCTCATCGACGGCATGCGCGAGATCATCCTCGAATCGGACTTTGAGAACGCCATGAAGGTGCTCACGAGCTGGATCCCGATCAAGGACATCGAGCTGTTCATGCGCGTCGCAAAGGCCGAGTATAAAGTCCACCGGAAGAAGGCTGGCTAAGCGGCATGGCCAGTCCAGGCCGACATGCTATAGCCATTGGTATATAATGTCTAATTCCGGCCCCCAGTCTGCCGGCATCTCGGATGATTGACACGTTTGACGACGACCTTCTCTTAACCAGCTGCTTGCTTGTCTTGCTTCCGTTGATTACAGAGGGAGCCACTTGGTTTCGACATAATACCTCCTCATACCCTTCCTGTCCTGCCTATATTAATACCCATCCATCCAGCCCGTTCATTCCTTTGTCTTATCGTCGATTGGCTTTTTTTGCGCTGCCTCCTATACACCTCGCTATTGGTATACAGCGATGCGTTTTGACGCTGCCTCCTGTCTGTCTATCTGCCCTCCTGCCTTGCACATACATCTTTACTTACGTACCCCGTGTTTATATCCACGGGCCTACCCTCCTACACGCGCCTTTTTATAATGCATCCGTCCTCGGGGAGTGGCCTGTTAATAAAGTACGCCTGCTTGTCTTTGGTGTCTGGCGTGCACCTATCATTCCTGTGTAAAATAGACTGAAAAAAGAGTATTGCTACATAGTCCATGAACTCATCCAATGGTTGTATTTAAGATGCCGTCTCCCGGTGGCAGTATCGCTATGGACTGACTGTCTTTCGGCGCCATCGATATGAAGATGGTGCTAAAGTATGATGCCTTTTTAAAGCTGGCTGTCAGGCCATTCCACGCGGAGGTATAGAAGAGCGCATCAATGGCATGCTCTATTATTACTCGCAATAGCATCTAGAATCATTCTACCAACACCACCATGATGCCATACACTCCTCCAACTGCCATGAAACGCTATATACTACGAAATAAAAAAGCAACGCAGACCAGAGCAGAGCACTCCAATCCAGAACACAGGGTATCCATGTTTAACCACCTAGCTGTCTGCGCATCTACATCTCCCGATCAAACCGACTCAGCACCTCCGGCGGCACGGTCGGGATGTACTTCCTCGCTCGCTCGCGATTCGTTCCCCCGAACCCCGCCCCGTATGTAACCAGCATATCCGTGCTGGTGGGCAGGGAGAACGGCAGGGTGAGCGATTGGTTGATGAAGACGTCTCTGGGTCCGCGCTCGTCCGACGCAATCACTGATTCCGGTCGCGGCGATGTGCTCGTTGAGACGCGTGTTGGGGATGTGACTTCGGGGGTGCCGGGGACCGCCGGCTGGCCCTGTGTTTTCGAGGGTGGGTGGTCTTTCTTGGGTGTTTCCGGACGTGTTTCGCTCCCGTCTTGGTCTTGGGGTTTCTTTTCTCGTCGTTCTCGCAGTTTAGCATGTTCTCGGTACAGGAGGTCGGGGTCATGTTGGAGGTCGATGAGGAATTTCATGGCTGGCTTGGTCAGGCCCTTCTCACCTACCTCCGGCCGGTACGATTTGACGGCGTGGAGGAGTTGCGCGGGGGTTAGTTGTTGAAGCTGGAGGAGGGTTGTTACCAAAGACCCGAAGTCTTCCCCTAGAGACGAGAAACACTGGAGCCATTGAAGGAGTTGGATCACAGGAGCAAGGTGTTTGCGGCCTGCGTCCATTGTGTTCTGCCCCGTCGACGTCGTGGATCCGTTCTCAAAGTGTTCCGGCTGGCGATTGTTGGCCCGCGCCCAGTCCTCCAGGGCCGACACGTTCATTCGAATCTGCATGGCCTTCGTCCGCGCGAGATACCGCTTAGTGGATAGGATTCGGTTGAAAATCTCCGCCCCAAGCCAATAGAGCAGCTGGGAGATGATCTGCGTCGTAATAACGGAATGGACATCGTAAAGGTCAAGCACAAACAACGTCGAGGACATAAGGGACGTGATATTCCGCGGCGAGATCTGCGCTCTTCGCCTCGGCGACGGCGGCCGAAACCGCTTCTCTGCAGGCTCCGGAGCCTTGGCCTTCTTCGCCTTGTTGCGGAAAAGATTCCATTCATTCTGAAAGTGAACATCCTCAAGCCCGGGAATCGTCTCATGATCCAGCATCGCCGCGTCCAGCACTTTGTTCATCCGCCGCTCGGCGTCGCGGATGATGAGTATGAAGATTTCTGCAATCAGCTCCGAGAGATGAAGCTGGAAATCTACAGTCGCTTCCAGCAACCCAGTGTCCTTCTTCAGATAATGAAGCAGCAGAGTCGCATTGGACATCCAAAACGCCAACACAGTCATGTCCCACTGGTGGCGCTCAACGACGAGATTGATCTTCTCCGCGGCAGAGGTGAGCAGCTGCGCCAGTAACTCCGGACTCGCATGGTAATGCGCGTAGCGTGCGCTGAGGAAGAGGAGGTTGGCAGGAACGGGCTTCTGGGATGGCGATCGCTGCGGAGTCATGTTGGTGATGATAATACTCAATATCCTCTCCAGCTCGTTCTCCTGGAAGACGAACATCTGATCGTTCAGACATTTATCCCACACGAACTCATGTTGATCCTCCGCGAGCTCTCCATCGTCAACCGGCTAAACAAATCAGCTCAACAGTTCCTCTCTAGAAACCAGTTCCTCCAGTAACCAAACTTACATCGAGTTTCTCATCAAGACCCAAACTGGACAGATCAACCTCGAGATTAATAGCGCTCTCCTCCATCATCATCCGGCGCTTCATCTCGCTCTCAGCCATCTCCTCCTCAAAGCGGCTATGCCCGAACCCGGAGTCATAGAAATCGTCTTCGACGGCGCCAGGTCCAAAATGATACCCATTCTCATGCAGATACTCGGCGATCTCGCTGCCGGGCTGCGCAAAGTCAAACGCGGTCCCACCAGACGACGACTTGATATCCGGCGACGCGCCGTGGTCGAGCAGGGTCTTCGCAATCGTCTTGTGCCGGTTGGTCATTGCCCACATGAGCGCACTCCACTGGTTGCGGTCCTGCCTGTCGACAAAGACTCCCGCGTCCAGCAGCGCCGACACCACCTCCTGGTGCCCGAAGCAGCTGGCGTAGATCAGCGGAACGGTCCCCTCCTCGTCCGGCATGTTCACGTCGACATGGTCCTTCGCCCGCCCCTGCACCAGCTTCCGCACCCGCTCCACGTCGCCGTTGCTCGCCGCCATGTTCAGGCTGCGCTGCAGAATGTCCTTCTTCTCCGCATCCGACAGCTTCTCGTCAGCGGCGATGCTCTCCTCGTCGGCGCCCAGCGAGTCGACCTCGCGATGCGCCGCCTGCGCCGCGAGCATCTCCATCAGCCGGGCGTCGCTGTCTTCCATGCGCGCGGTGGTGGTCGATTCGTCGTCCTCGGCGACAAGATCGCGTCCGTAGCGGGCTCGTTGGTTGTTCTCGGCATCGTGGGAGTGGTCGTCAAGGGCGAGGTTGAAGCTGAGGGGTTTTGCGGTGACAGGGGTGGTTAGGAATTGAGACTGGCCTGGGTGCAGAATTCGTCAGGATTGTAATTCAATGGGATGGAGGGGCCTGTTGGATAGGCTGGGGTTCCCACCTTGCCAGGCATCATACATCTCGGTCTCCTGCTGGAATGCCGGCATCGAGCGGCGGTCATCTAGCGACTTGGGTAGATCCTCTGGTAGTTCCATCGGCGGAAATCCATAGGATTCATCTTGGGACGGCTCGGCATCAGAGCCACTGTGGTGGTCGAATTCGTCCGAGGGGCCGCGGGGGGAGTCAGAGGTACTAGTAGCGTCCATGGTGGGAGGGGAAGGCGGTACAACGGTGGGACATTAAAGTTGTAGCAGAAGACAAGCAAGAGAAAGAAAAGAAAGCCGTAGCTCCATCAGGAGAAAAGGATCGAGCATGGAGGAGCCCTCCTCGCAGCAGAGAGGAATGTCGTGGACGAAGTGAGGTCGCCGGGGCTACGGGCGGCCACTCGGCCATTTGCGCAGTTCAGTCCACAGCCCTAAGACTATCCAGACTATGTCCAAAGGTACTTCCATTCCGTCGCAATATGTATGCATTTACAAATATAGCAGATATCCTCTCCAAATGCAAAAACACACCTGGGTATCACTCAATGCAGTTGTTTACTCCTCGCCTGGATCTGCTCTTCCGAGAGCGATGCGATCCACAGGCAGCGCTCAATAATGCCCTGCACTGGCTCGATGCTGTACTTCGTGCTCGCATCGATCAGCCGGAGGAGGCTCTTGACAATCCGCGCAGTCGTGCGGTATCGCTCAAAATTCACCAGCGGCTCGCTTCCCCGCGTCATGATCTGCGCCGGCTTCTGCGCGTTATACGTGAGATCGTGCACATAGAGGCCTGGCCGCTGTTAGGGAGTTCCGAAGCACCATCTAGGGCAGTCGGACTTACCGACGAAGGGTATGCAACCCTCCTGCAAATTCGCCGTCTCCATCTCAACGCGCAGGTCGTGGAAGTTGCGAACCGGCTGGATCAGCGATTCCATGTTCTTGAAGGCATTTCTCTCCTCCTCCGGCACATGCGCCCAAGTCCCCTCGAGCTTGGTGCAGTCCGTCGAAGAGAGTGCTATGGTAATCTGCAGCATCGTCGCGTAATTGCTGAGACGCTTCGCATGCACCGCCGTGTGGATGAACTTGGTGATCGTCCGCGCTCGCTCGCCGATATCCTGTGTCAGGACAATTTCCGAAAGCACCCACTTCACCATCAAGTTGAAACGCCCCACTACCAGGTCGATGCCTCTGCGTTTCTCGCCAAAAATAAACTGCGCCCAGCTCAACGTCGACGGTGAGCTCGTGCTCCATTTCATGTCAATCAAATCCCTCCAGTCAACCTCACTCAGTGCTGCAATTTCTACCAACGTCAACTGCTGGGCAAGAATATGCGATTCACAAGAAAGAATAAACGGCACATGATCGACACCAGGCTCTCCCTGAGCATTTTGACCATGGCGGTCTGTCTCAGACCGAGAAAGCACGTCGTTGGAGACCAGCTGCATGTCCATGGAGCGAATTCGTTCCCCTTCTAGATCTTTGTTTGTCGGGGATGGATCAGGCGTGAGGGGCTGCGCCGGGAGCAGTTCGGGATTCCGGGGGGTCGCGCAAGATATTAGGGATCTGTGATTTTGTATAGTCATGGGCGGCGAAGGAGGATGCGCAAGAGGGTGAGGTGGAATCCCGAACGCTGAATCTCCCAGGCTGTTTGTGTCCATCGACTGCCGGTCCTCCAGGGCCTCGCGTCGGTCAATAATATCGACAGACATATCAGAGGACAGCCCAGAGAAGCGGTCCGCCATATATCTGGATGCCTTGGGCGTTGGACCCGGCTGCGTTGACCCCGGACGAATACCCTTCATACTCTCGGTCTCCTTCACGACATCAATGGAGGGGTGTGACGATTCCAAGTCTGAGGTGCCTAGCTTGGGATGCCGTCGAGCTTAGTGCGAGGTGCAGCAGGTGTCGAAATGATCCCACTTGACTGGGGCTTCTTCATAGTCTCATCGCTTAGGCCCCGCTCAAGAAGCGGTATGGAGTTGTACGATTCCTCGGATTCCGCAACAGAGTCAGAATACGGCCGAAGTGGCACAAGTCGTCCCGGAGCTTGTGAATTCGGAAGATCCTCGCCAAGCAACGGTTGATGCCTTCGATCCGACATGGTGTTACTTTGCCCGAGAATATGCTGATGGTGAAGGAGCCGTTTCTGCCCTTCCTGCCCCCTGTCATCCCCAGAGGGTGCGTCCGGCCCCGTCGTGCCATCGTCATCAGGCACAGGCCCCTGCCACTTGCCTTCAAGCTTGAGCAATGTCGACTCGACGCCTCCGTCATCGTCGTCCGGGATCTGAGCAAACCGCGCAATTGCGTCTTCAAAGGAACGCCCGCCGTTTTCCGGCGGATTTGCGGGCATGGCCGAGAGTCGAGGGTTAGGAGGGATCAGACTTGTTTCCGGCCGTGAATGGTGTTTCTCTCGCCGGGAAACTGTGCCAGCAGGCATTGAGCTGCGGAGGGAGTGGGCCGAAGGGAAAGACCCCGGATGTAAATGCGTCTTGGGGCCGCCATCTTGCATTTTGCGCAAATCACCACCTGGGCGCCTGCGGAGTATCGGACCAGCGGGCCTCTCATCGTTAAACTGAGAAGCTTTCATACCGGCGCCGGGAGCCGCCTCGCTTCCCATACTGGCTCTGTACCTGGACATCCCGCTTTGGAACGATGCATATTTTCGGAGACCATGCGATAACGACGTGCTCATCCGAGACGCTGCGCCACGGCTGCCAGAAAGCGTCCTCCTTGGGGCGGATGGATGCACGACATGAAATGAGTTGGACGGCCGACTTCGCGCCCTTGAGCTAACGTTGTCATAGTATATTGGCAAAGAATAGTCATCCGCTGCAGGGAACGACTTCTGGGACGGCTCATACAAAGAGACAGTCCGAGGCGTGCCTGTCGGGTCCTCCGCGTTCAGAAAACCAGGAGACTGTTCAAGACTTGCAAGTGTCTCCATGGGGATATCCAAGCCAGTGTCATCTACGATGACAATTGACTCGCTCCCCCCGGTAACGTGGCTCCTCCTCCCTCCTGCATGTTCCGGCACGGTCAACTGGCGAGCTACGGCTTCACCGTCCGAACCAGGTTCCCCCAGAGGTTCTTGCAATCGAGGAGCTGTGGCCGTTTGTGCATCCGCATTCTCATCGCCATGCCCAGTGGCCTCACGATATTGCTTCATGACTTTATCGCAAAGGACATCGATTCGCGGCGGCCTTTTCGACAGAGCAGCCATTTTTCGATCCCGGTAAAAGTCTGACCCAAGCGCAACGTGAGTAGCACGGCCGACGTTTTCCCTCGCAATGGACGCCCGGAGGGCCCGGTTGGTCGCGAAGAGACACTCTGACCACCATTCCTGCTGTGAAGCGCTCGCCGAATGGACCCAATGATGGTCTTAACCCCTGAATTCGCAGAACCCGGTTTGGGAGTACTATCAGAACTACTTTGGCGATCGTGGGGTGACGCACCAGTGGAGGACGGCAACGAAGGTGAAGGAGGTGCCATCATTGTCATGCAAGACTCTGACGGAGGATACAAATCTCCCCGGATCAAGCTACCGGTATTCAACATTCGCTGCGTCGAAGGGTCACCCTGCTGGTCCAGCGACGAAAGCGCGGCTCTATCGTCCCGCACAGAGTCAGAGAAGCTCCCGCTCCGCTTATGAGAATGGCCAATTATTTGCTGGTGTTTCGAAATGATCGGTGATACCGGCTTCGGCTCTTTCGCACCAGTGGCCTTGTTTGCTTGTGTGAGAGGCACTGGGCGGGGTGCCTTATGGTAGGGGAAAGGCATGGATATGTGTTTCGGGGGCAGCGAACAGGACGTCGCCTGGACGCTTTGGTCACTTTGCGATGAAATCGGAACAGTTTTTGCGGTTGCCGCAGAGTCGTTTCGATCATGCTGGCACTGTGTCGCTTCACCGCCACTCGCCACATGAGCAGGATTGCTTGCGCCTGCCGGTGCACCGGTGTTGGTATTCTGGTGGCGCTCGCCATTATGGTCCGGTCGATAGGCATCCAGTGAAGCATCGCCAGGAAGAATGGCAGTATGCGGATTATGATACACTGACGCCACATCCGCGGGTTTCCCATAAAGAGAGCATTTCCCTTGCCAGCATCGTTTAAGATCGATTATTATCTTCAAGTCGCTCATGCCACCGCCTTCGCGGGCTCTAACACCGTCGTACAGAGCATTGATCGTTTCACAGAAACGACGCCGAATATCATAGTTCGAGGCAAAATCGTCCACAAAGTAGTTCAAGATCCAATGCCTGAGCGCCGCAAACGTGCGGATGCGGATGATCCTCCCGTCCTCCTGCAGGCGGTTGATAGCCCATTGCAATCGGGCAAGTAGAAGGGCAAGAAGGTGGCTGGTAGAGAGGTAAGAGCGGAACGTGAGGAAGAAGTCCGAGACAAGTTCGTAGTCCATGAAAGATTCAGCCGATATCTGAGCGACAATACGAGCCGGCGTAGCAGCGCTGATATCCTTGGTGCCGGGAATATATCGAACGACAGACTCGTCGTCCATGCCGGAACCCAATGCTTCAAAAATCGCAGGCTCGACCGGCTCTTTCAACTCATAAAAGACCGAGTTCTCCGTGAAACCAGATCCCTTCCTCAGGTCAATCGCGGCGGCTCCCGAGAACATTGAAGCGGCAAAAGAGGGCCTATCTGGTTGCAGTGGACCAACAGAATAGACATTAGGCGGTGGAGTGTCTATGTTGTCTCTCAGAAACAAAGAAGTGCGCCGGTTATCCGAGAGAGACGTTCTGGTATAGATGGAGCTATGAAGCGCAGCGCTTCCTGCAGCGCTGAATTGCGGCGTACCCAGTCGGTAATGGGGAATAGGGACCTCCAAGGCCGGGCGAGACGACCCATCTGCAGACCTGGGTCTATCGCCTGATGCGTCAATGACAATGCGAAATTCCTCAGCACGGGTGCTGTCTGCCACTGACTGGTGTTCGGAGATGGTGGAAAAGGAATGCGGTCTCTGGAGACGACGACGGGGGTGTTCCAATGGGGCCGACTCCGCGATGAGCAAATCGTCATTGTCGGTGGATTCTTCGGGGATAAGACCCGGTCGTAACTCAGAAAACTGCGAGTTGGACCATCTGCCGGGGTCGCCGTCACGTTGGCCATGCACGTCCGCCTGTGCATGCTCCGATCTGGACTGGTCGGTCGAAGGGAGAAAAGGCGGGGAGAGGAATTCCTTGCGGGACAGGTTTCGAATTGGCCTAAAGGAGAGGGGTTTGTTAGCTTGCAGTCAATGCCGGCAGGGCTGCAAAGCCTAGATCAACGCACCTGAGAAAGATTTTCCCGTTCTGGCCAACATTGCTCACGGTGAAGTGCTTTGGTTCCCTTGGAGCGGCGGGCGCATCACGGGGCGTCTGCTGGGTATTCGACCGCTTCAAAGGAGCGCGCCGAACCATTTCGCGGCTGTCCTTGGGACGCAGCACCGAGGTAGCAGAGGCGTCCCTTGCCGTGTTCGACTGCATGACCCGTGTGTTCCCTCCTTGTGTAACGGCGTTGGCACGTCGCACAGTCGGCGTCGTCGCATGGTGCGTCACGCTGTCGGGTGCGTTCAGACTGGGGTCAACCGCAATCGGATCGAGGCCAGGTGCGTCCGACTTGACGGGGATGTCGCCGAGAGTCGATTGTGGAGATGGCATGACCAACGGTCGGGACAGTGGTCACGGCGCGGAAGGAAAAGCAAAACAAAGGAAATCGAAAGATGACGGCAGCCAACAGCTCGAGTCCCTTCTCACCGGGGAACAAACCTCCTTGTGAGAGGCAATAGGGAGCTGCGCTGCGCTGGAGTTGGATGCACTAGACGGTGGACAGAGGCATGCGCAGCCCAAGCAGGGAGGCAAATTGGAGCAGACACGACATGACCAGATCGGCAATCTCCACAGAATTAGCCTGAGGACGGGGCAGCAATAGTGATATCCATCCGGAGAGATCAACAAGAGGCGTAGCTGGAGAGTAAACAGACAGACGGAGGCGGGAGACGCGGGTTGACAAGGCTGAGAGAGAGGAGAGAGGCAGACAGGCAGATATAGATAGATTATGCAGCGAATAAGACGGATATGGACAGAAACACGGAATATATACGCAGAAAAGAGGCCAGCGAGGAAGAGAGGGAGAGAGGGAGTAGAGCAGGACGAGAGGAGCTGAAGTGGAACAGCGATGCTAGTCCAGATGAGAAACTGATCGGCCGGAAGCCGTTGAGGGTCGGCCGGGGATTTTGCTAAGCGAGTGGCCTCTCCTCCTATACAGAGTTACAGGTTACTCTATCCCATATTCTCCGTGAAGTATTCATGAGCACACGCTCTGAGGCATGTCCGAGGGGACTGATCGATAGCGGAAAGAATCTTGATTGTTGAAGCTATCCCTAAGACAAAACTGACTGACTCACTAAGCAAAGCATGACTTAGCAGGGCGGCTCACCGCCTACACAACAAGTATATACACAAAGTACGCTGATACACAAAGTACGCTGCGACTGGTCAGCGTAATCCATCATTTTCCCTCCTCGATCCTGCCGCGATCGCCGCGGATTCCTCTATGATACATCACTCAGCCGAAACCCGTCTGACTGGTTGGCCCCGAGTTGTTTCCAGGCTGCTGGGACCATACTCCTCCGTAGGGCGCCGGGCTAGGCTTCCCTACCGCAGCAGCCGCCACTGCCAGTACTTACGGTACAGAGCCCACGGCAGATCTGGCTGCCTCGTATTCACGTCGCGTACATGTATGTTATGCGCAAATCACACCGTATGGCCGATCGCCTGACTGTCTGTCATGTTGGCAGTTGACACTAGTCGACCCGGCTCTCTACGTACCCACTCGGTGATGGATCGACTTCACCCCTGTACGCTAGCCAGGGAGAACACCGAAAGTCCCATGAATTATCATATTCTAACCAACACGGAGTACTTCCTGCACAGATACTGCGTTAAGTGAGTGAGAAAGTTGAGACCAAAAGTCTTCTCCTACCACAGCTTGCACACTGGCTCCGTCGACGGGCATCCAAAGCCTACTTGAAGTCCCGCGAATTTGGCAACGTGCCTTGTCATCTGTTAGCACCGCACTAACACGACGGAATACACGCAGATTACCAAGATTCTCGCAGGCTTGGGTGCATGCGGGTCGGTGTAAATAGCCCGCTCCGCCGCCTGGGGCGTCGTCTCACTGCACCACCAGTTTGCGTACGAGACGACAAAGAGCTGCTCCTTGCTGAACGCAGAGAGACCCGGGAGATGGCTGTCAGCTGAAGCCTCGCCGCCGTTTTTCCACGCGCCAAATGAGGCTATTATGCCACCTGCGTCAGCGATGTTCTCCCCGAGTGTCAGACGCCCGTTGACATGGAGAACCTTCGAGTCCGTTCCGATGACCGTGAAATTCGAGTACTGTTCAACGAAGCATTGTGCTCGCTCCTCGAAGGCTTTTGTTGTTTCCTCATCCCACCAATCAGTGTAGTTCCCGGTTTGGTCATAATGCCGGCCGCTGGAATCGAACGCTATCGAGCACTGTAAGTACGCCGTTAATTGCAGGCTGCTGTGGGCACCTACCATGCGTCAGTCCATGCCCAACGACTGCTCCAAATGCCCCATATGCCAGGTACAAAGGTGCCGACGGTCCACAGAATACCGGAGGCTGCATGACCCCAGCAGGAAAGACAATCTCATTCCCGGTCGGACTGTAGTATGCATTGACTGTCTTGGCTGTCATGCCCCATTCGGCGTGGTTGGTTGGCTTGCCCAACTTGGACCACTCTCATTCCAGCTCAAACTTCGCAACAGCCACCACGTTCTCGAAGGTCTCGTTCGACATGTTGAGACCTTGGTAATATTGCTTCACATCTGCGGCATCCGTGACATCCGGGCTTTTCGTAGGGTACCCGATCTTTTGGATGATGTTTTCGACTTTCTAAGTGGCCAGTTTCTTCACCTCTAGAGACATCCATGCTGTCTGGGCCAGGGTGGACTCGAATCGCCGTCTTATATCAGACACAATCTTGTCTCCTAGCTCCTTCGAGCTCTTAGGAAACGAGTCGAGGACATAAAAGCGGCTTAAAATCCAGCCGAGACTGTTATCAAGCGACTTGATGCACGTCCGCCACCGCACCTCGGTAGCTTCAGGGTCCTTTCCTGCAAGTCTGTTGTTGAATTCCCAGAGGGGCTTTAGTTTGGGGTCCTGGATACTGTCCACGTAGTTCTGGGTCACCTTCCACTTGAGAAAGTGTTGCACTGTTTCTCTGGTAGTCTGACCAAAATATCCGACAACGATTTCATATACGACGGTGAACCAACGATCAAACGATCGCCTTTATACCCGGGCGGCGCCAGTTCAGAAATGATAGCTGAAAAGGAAACCTCCGGCAGAAGTGACTGGGTCTCGTCGACGCTTAGTGGATTATAGTACTTGGTGACATCCGCCAGGGTCGTGGCGTCCGGGGTCACGCTGGCGAGCTTAGTTTCGAATTCGACGATACTACCCGGTTCTTGAATCCCCATATTCCAAAGCACGCGGCCCACAATCACCTTGTAGTCAGCGACGAGATTTGTATCGTTGTAGTATTGTTTTGCTGGCAGCCCAATCTCACTTGGCGGCATAACAAACACCGCAACGGAATCCGGATCACGATCGTCGGCCTTCAAAATTAGAGAAGTTCAAGATAAAGGACGATGCACTTACATAGACTGAAAAATCGGCCAAATCCACGGTGCCGGTTTTCATGAGGTGTAGAATGGCATCCGTCAAGTTGTTTTCGACACCCTTGTTGGAGCTCTCAGGATAGGTCTTTGCTAAGCCCGCCAGCATATCATCCAATGACTTGGTCCCTCACTCCCGGATCGTGGACTCATCGAGGCAAGCATCATAGGCCGCCCTCAGCTTCTGGAAATTGTCCGAATCGGCGGGGTCGGGGGTTTGCGGAGATTCCATGATGTGACGGAGTCGACTTTGGACATGTTCAACCATTATCGTGTCGGTAAAAATAGACCCCTGATCCGGACGCATATCATGGCGCTCCTGCCAGCCTCCACAGACATATTGATCAAAATGGGTGCAGGGATCAATATTCGTGTAGTTTGGATGAAGATTGTAGAGTATGTTCGACGCTGCGTGGATGCATTCGGGCGACTCACACAGAGTCGGCTCCTGAGGCAGAAGATGCTCAGATCGATGGGCTGCCGGATTGGAGGCAGAGGCGTCAACAGAGATTGCCAGAAGGAGTATGAGCCACAACATACTCGGCCGCACGGTCTGAATGTAATACTTGGAACAAAGAAAACTCAAAACCAGGAACACTGCATATCGCAGGCCGGAATGCCAGCGTCCTCTGGCCTTGCAGCACCTAGCTCTCCAGAAACTTTGCGGGAAGGTGCCATCGGCTGGGAATGGCCGGGGCAGGTTCCCGCAACCGCTTTAAGTTGGGTGGCTGATTCCTCCTTGCTTGCGCCACTATAAGAGCATCAGTACGGTTGAGTAGCAGGAGACAGCCAACCTCAGTGCCGACCTGCTAATGGGTGAGCTGGACATGATATATGCTGATACCGATCGACGTTTGCATCGGTTGACGGAACAGCGATAAGCTATAGAGTAGCGAGGGACCCAAGCAACGGGATGAACCAGATAAGGAACGAGATGGAGTGCAGCGCTCGGGAGGCCCGGCGCTTAAGTGGCTGCCGGAGGAAGCTCAAGTAGCACGATCAGTAGTGGTCCCGTCAGACGTGACGAGATAGTTCACACGTCGATCGACTTGATTTTGGAGTCTATTGACTGTGGCTTGCCACTGCCTTGGTGACCAAGGAGCAAAGACCCGTGGCGTACAGCAACTCGGTATCATGGCTGGGAGTTCTCCAGACCGCAACGCGGCCAGGGGGTTGCTCAATAGACAAGGCTAGGTAACATTATTGACCGACTCTAAGCCAAGTGGCGACCCAAGAAGGCAGAGGGAGTGATAGCGGTCAGGATAGAGAGCTCGTGTATGAAGCACAGAGTACAGAGAGTCAACAGCAGGTGACTGGACGAGAACCGCACAAAACTTTATGAACGGATAAACTGAGTCATCAGTTGTGCGCCTGAGTCATCAAACCTCGGCACGGATCGGCGGAACCCATGGCGGTGACATCTGGAGAGCTCCTGGAAGACCGATCCCTCGACACGCAGTGCAATCGGTCCTATGGATCTCATTCCCATTCCGTCTACACAGTCGACAGTCGCGTACAGGAGTAATCGGAGTACGTACGTGCGCGCTATACCTCGTCGGAAGTCGCGACCACGACTCCAAGATGAAACCGGAGCCTTCCTAGTCCCTGCCAGTCCCCACCAATGAGAGCGAGTCTCTGGACGCAGGAAGAAGACCGGCGCAGACAGATATGCAGCGGGCTATCCCAAGATCCAGCGCATTACTCTGCTTCGTGAGGAATTTAGGGCCTCGACGCAACACACTCTGGCCCCTTGGCAGCGTCGCATTCTCCAAACGAAACCCTGCAGAAAATCCCACACTGGCCCTTCTCGAAGAAGCAATTAATTTCGCTTCCGGCAGGCCCCATGTCGATCACTGCATGCCGATGTTCTTTGCGCTGGAGATGCCTCGTGGGAGTTGCTTGGCTGAAGGAGGATTGGAAAGGGGACCGACCGCCTGAAGGAAACCACATGGGCTCGTAGAACAAACAAGGTGTAAGGCTGGCTAGCATGATAATATCAAGAGGGACTCTATTCTATTCCTTGCTATTGTTGTCTCGATCCAGCATCTCCCCTCTGCACGAGTCAACCTTTCGACAGGACAAAGAACGGGAACAACGAAAAATAAAAGAATAATCGTACTAGCGATAATAATAATAATGTGGATCTCTCCTGCTGCTGTCTTCTTCCTTCTTCTCCCTCTCTCTCGCTTCTCTCTTCTCTCCTCTCTCCCGCTCTCTTCTACTACTCCTGGCTCCTCTCAACCGGCCAATTCCTTGAATTTGCTCGCTTCTCCCCGGTCGCGTTCAACGGTGGAACGGAGCTCCAGCTATCCTACGCTTACCCGCTCGACTTCCGCTGCCTGTGCGACGCCAGCGATGTACTACGGCCTCTGTATATCCCTCTAACGCGATAGCTGCCCCATTCCTCCCTCGTCTCCGTCAGCCTCTTCAACGGTCGATTCCGCTTCTATTCCCGGGTTCTGGAATCTTTGCGCCATCCCCCTCGAACCCAGTTTTGGAATCTTGCATACCTGACCCTGGTTGCGCCCGCCGTGTTCCATCATTCCCAATTGCTCCGGCCTCGTTGATCTCTTGCGATTTCCGAAACACTGAACCTGCCGTGTCCCTCATACGGTAGTAGCTATTCCCCGTTGTGCGACCTACGCCTGTCCGCCGATATAACGTGTTGTGTTCAGAGGTACTGCCCGCAAGCTCCCCTTTCCCTGGTGATGCTGTACGTCCTGGTCCCCTGCTACCTGCGTGCAGTCCGAGTCATGTCTTGGCTGACCCGACCCTACTATTTCAGCCGGCGCTGCCGATTAGCTTGATTCGATAGTCGCTCCTGCTTTGTTTTAGGTCGGTCGAATCCCTTTGGCTTTCTTGGTTTGCGTATTGTCTTGGCGTATTTCGGGCTATTGTGTCGACGCTTATCTCTCCGACGACGGCCACGCCTCCCTGCCGGCCATGTCCCTGATTCACTCTGCTCGCTATGTTGATTTGGCGCTCCGTTCTGCTCTCGATTTAACTAAATGTTCTCTCTAGGCTTTTGTTCTCCTAACGCCGTCGCCATGGGCTGCATGAGTTCCAAACCCGCTGATCCAGCGGACAAGGACGCTCTGCAGCAGAATTCCAAAATAGAAAAAATAATAAAGAGTGATAAGAAGGCTATGGACCGCACCATCAAGATCCTTTTGCTCGGTATGCGCTCAATGTTTGTGTCTGGTCCGTTTATACTGATGTCCATGGCTAGGTGCTGGAGAGTCGGGCAAGTCAACCATTATCAAACAAATGCGCATTATCCACGCGCAGGGTTTCCCGGAAGATGAGCGACGGCAAACTCGCGCGGTCATCTATTCCAACATTATCGTTGCATTCAAGGTCTTGCTGGATATCATGACCACGGAGAAGATCGAATATGAACGCCAGGAGACGAGGGCAAGTCCCCGCTGCGCGAATTGGTTCCCTGCATGCTGACCCTCTCTCTTCAGGTTCTGGGTGAGCTCATCGATAACACGGAGCCCGACGTCGGCTCCGAGGAGGCTTTCTCTGACATGAAAATACATGACGCGATGAGGGACATGTGGAATGACGCCGGGGTTCAGAAGGCCGTTGCCCGTGGGCACGAGTTTGCTCTCCACGATAACCTGCATTAGTACGTTCCAGGGAGCTCATTGGCCTGGTGTGGATCGTCAACTAACTATCATCCAGCTTCTTCAACTCTATTGACCGCATATTCCAGCCCGGATGGCTTCCTGACAATCAAGACATGCTACAAGCCCGTTTACGGACAACCGGCATTACGGAGACTCTGTTTGAACTCCGGCAGATGAACTTCCGAATGATGGACGTGGGTGGGCAGCGGTCGGAGCGAAAGAAATGGATCCATTGCTTTGAAGGCGTTCAGTGTCTTCTGTTCATGGTTTCGCTGTCGGGCTACGACCAATGCTTGGTTGAAGATCAAAATGCCGTAAGTGTCTGTTACTTTATTCCATCGTGCCTTCTAACCGCGATCCCAGAACCAAATGCACGAAGCGATGATGCTTTTCGAGTCCCTGGTAAATGGGGAATGGTTCAAACGCAAGCCCATCATCCTTTTCCTCAATAAAATCGACCTTTTCAAGGCGAAGCTCGCCATCTCCCCTATATCGAAGCATTTTCCAGATTACAGCGGCTCCGATACTGATTTGGACGCGGCTGCCCGATACTTCGCGGACCGATTCCGCGGCATCAACCGGGTGCCAGATCGCGAGATCTATGTCCACTACACCAATGCCACGGATACGACCTTGCTGAAGGCGACCATGGACTCCGTCCAGGACATGATCATCCAGAAAAACCTCCATACCCTTATCTTATAGGGTCTTCCAGGTGGCGCCCACTTTACGAGATCCACTGAACGAGCACATTTCGGAATGCATTTCTTAGCATCTGTTCCTGGTATATACCGCTTGGTTGGCTTTTTCTTTTCTGAGCCCTTGCATTCGTTGACATGCTGGCAAAGCAGTCTGTTGGGCACTCGCTACGGTTTCGTTATACTTTGTATTGTACGCCAGGCTATACTGTATTGCTACCTGATCATTGTTGATTCAGCGACTGTGCTGTTTTGAATGCTGCAGGGTGATACCAATTCGGAATGCTTGGTGGTTACCGTCGCTTGGACTTTGGAGCATTTTAATCCTATTCTCGAGGATTCTCATTTACTCTCCTTGTATATATTAGTGTACTAGCCTCACTCAGCCAGTGTCATGAGCGAATTTCGGTACTGATATAAATGATCGCTAGTACTCGCCCCTACCTAGTAGTGTAAGGCCAACCTTGATGGTAACTAGAAACTGGTCACATGATGGATTAGGTCATCACCCGCGTGATCGTATCTCCGATTCCGCAACTTCGATTTGCCTCATCCAAGCCTTCCATCCGACTTCAACCCATCTCCCTCGTCTTCCCCGTCCCTGGGTTTTTCGGCGTCGGAATGCTGTCCTCGTCATTACGTCGGACATGGGCCCCAACGGCGCCCATTCCCGGCTTCTCTCGCATATCAACTCAGGCCGTCGCCGCCTCCAACGTCCGTCGGCGCGGCTACTCCTCTTCCTCCTCCAAGCCTAGCGATGGCTCCAGAAAGGTCGATGCTTCGTCCCAGACACCCGCGAAGACATCCAGGCGGAGGGCAAAGGATGGGAATGGCCGGAACGGGTCGTCGAAGCCAAACCAAAATACCGCCTTCTCGAATCTTCCCAGTGTCCCCTCAACCCAGCATCGGCAACCACACGGTATGTGTATTCATGGCGGTTTCTATTTCTATGCACCACCAAACTGGATCAGCGCTGATGCTATTTCTCCCGGAAGCAGATGTTCACGTCGCGTCATTCTTCTCGCTCCATAGGCCAATCTCCGTTTCTACTACCGTTCCTCCGCCCTCGAACCCAGAGGCATTCGATTCCATCTTCTCGAAGAAGTCGCCGAAGCCAGCCCAGGAAGAAGTGATGTACACGCTCTCTTCGGCGGTCGACTCCATGGAGAACGCAGTCGACCACCATGCAGAGCAGGATGACTCACCGCAGTTCTTGGGCCGCGGTGGCTCTCTGAACCATTTCGACGGCGAAGGCAACCAGCTGGACGCGATGAACATGGCCGACGTGAAGGTCTCGGTCGAAGATGTGGCCAGGCAGTTCCGCCCGTTCCGTCCACCGCCACCGCCTGTTCCCTTCAACGAGTCCAAACACGCCGCGCAGGCCGAACCTGAATCGGCCGACCAGAACTCCAAAGGATCGACCTTCTCTACCGTCTTGACCATCCACGAGTCGACACGGCCAGACGGCCGCACGACCTACGAGGCTCACACGACGCCCTTCGTCCGCAACAATATGGAGACCCCCGGCGTTACTGATACCGCTGTTTCCGACCCCCGTGCCAACCCGACAACCTACATGGAGCGTCTGCGCCGCAACCGGACCATGCAGACGCTCAGCACGCGCAGGCGCCGTCGGGTCAAGATGAAGAAGCACAAGTGGAAGAAGCGGTTGAGGCTGACCAGGTCGCTAAGACAGAAGCTTGACAAGACTTAGTTTAGCGCCAGCTGGCTTGTCTTGTCTTTTTGTTTCTTGTGCTTAATCCGCAATCCCAGTCTATCTTCCCTAGACCTCATGTTATCTTTGGCACTCTGCTGCTCTTTGTTTGTTGTTCCGGATACTACTGCTATGCTGCATATTTCCCAGCATCAATACCATGCCTTTCGAAATAGATCTCTTCCCTCTTCCTGCTGATTCTGTCTCTGTTTAGCCGTCATACACGCAGTTGAATACATAGTTATTGTCGGTCTTTTAGAGTTCCCTCTTAAAAGAATAGGAACTGTAGAGTATCCCGTATGAGACCAAGTAGGTAGGCTAGGGAGCAGACTTGATTAAGGTATCGCAGGCAAACCATATACATAGCAAGACAAGACATAAAAGAGCTGAGCAGACAACCAAGCGAAACAACAAATCGACAGAAACAAGCAAGGAAAACAATCCATTCGCAGCAACAACACCATAAAATACACATTCAACAGGGCCGGCGGAATACGGGCCATGCAAATAAACAATATCTAACCAAACCAACCACCATAGTCTACAGCCCACCGAGCACGGACACGGTCGGATAGTAAAGGCTTGTTGTTTGTCAATTTCTGAAGATTATTCAAAGGGGACCTTCCTCCGACTCCTGGGTGCATCAGCCCAGCCCTCGACATGATGGGCGCACCACCTCGATTCAAACAAACGGCCGGGAACTACGGCATGAAACGGACATCGAGCAAGCTGGCTTCCAAATATAGATCGGATCGAGGGTGTTTCGCTTGGCGGGTTGCTCAAGTATCCATCCGCAGAAGCGACGGGTGCTTCTGGTTCAGCAGTTGGTATCGAGGAGCGAGCGAGAGTTCATGAGCAGAGCGACGATAAGGCCGTAGAGACCTGTCGAACAGTTAGAAGGGCTAAATGGCTCCAGTCGAACTCGATATGACTTACCCAAGACTTCGGCGAAAATGAGAATCAGAATCATTCCGACATAGAGTCTCGGCTGCTGCGCAGTACCCCGGACACCCGCGTCACCGACAATACCAATGGCAAAACTGGAGGACAACGCGTTAGCTTGAGAAACGTCCATGAAATTGACCAGCGACATACCCAGCTGCCATACCAGCCAGACCGACGGAGAGACCCGCACCCAGCTGGATAAACCCTGTATACAAGGCCAATTTCTGACTCAGGTCGTTTGCAATCAAGACCGACACGACCAGCCCGTAGATACCAATGATACCAGCCATGACAATGGGAACAATGTCTGTCATACCCGTCAGAATCGATCATCGATACAGAAGTGTAAATCTTCAACAGAGGTATCAGACGTACTCTTCACAATCAGGTCTGGCCTCAAGACGGCCATCCCGCAGACACCGACACCAGCCTTGGCGGTTCCATAGGCAGCTCCGAAACAGGTGAAAACAATAGCGGAGGTGCAGCCCAGAGCACCGAAAAACGGCTATAGAATCCAAGGGTCAGTTACCACGTCGAGGTTTGCGGTAGAGGAAGCTCCTTGTGGGAGGTTGCAGAGCTGAGGTCAAGCGCTTGGGGGGTTGGATGTTCGGTATCGAGAACTATCAAAGTATACGGAATACTCACAGCGTAGACAGGACTGTAGAAAAGATCATGTTAGCATAACTCCCGTAAATAAACCAGAGGGCGTATTGAGTAGCAGATACGCAGACGCCAGTAAGCCAAACCAGAGAAAGGAGTAGGCTCAGACGGCACATACCAGAGATCTGTGGCCATTTTGAGAGGTTAGACAGGCGGATGAGCTCAGAGAGACAAGCGAGCTATAAGGTATCAAGGGAAATCAAAGCAGAGTAGACAAGGACCGTGAGAGGATGGTTGCGATGGAGTAGAGGCTGCTTGCGCAGCAGATGGAGATGGAGGGTTGGTAGTCGTGCCAGCTACGGCGGGCCACACAGACCAGAAGCGCAGCCACGTGATTGATGGCTTGGCATCTACGCAGTCACTCGGCGTCAGTCGATATGGATGCTGAATGTAATTTTCATATAAATCTTTTAATATACAAGGCTGGCATCTCATTCAAGCAGCACTCCCACTCGGCAACCAGGCACATCAATTTTGGTGCTGGATTCCAGCACCTCTCCCTTCGAGTTAGCCTTTACAATAGGCTGCAAGTAGCTTATTGACTTGGATGATAGTGCACCAAAGTAGTTGGGAAGGACAGCCAGGTCTCTTCGCTGCATACCCTCTGTGGGTAATCCGCCGTCATCTTCAGCATCGAATGCCACGCCGAAGCAATAGGAGAGGTCAGTAGCCGGTCGATGCGACAACTCTGAACAGGTATTCTGGGACGGATTCGGTTCCACAGATGCAAAGAACTGAATATAGTCACCCTGACTGGCTGCCTGGGAAAGTAAAGATAGATCGTCGATAACTAGCCCCTTGTCGAGTGACGGCGGTAGGTCCTGTGTGGGCGCATTACGACCAAACACGCTGTCCAGAGCCATAGGTCCTTCTTGGTTAGCAGCTTCCGAGAGGCTCATGTCTGGATCTAGAGACAGAAGACCCTGCTTCTTTCCCCATCCACCTCCACCGCTCATGACACGGTACAGTTTACCGCCTCCGCGAAGAGATTTGGCCACATGGTCTTGGGGGGCGTCTGCCTCAAACAGCGATCCAGTTTCTGGGTTCTCGACCAGAGCCCAGACAGCAACGAGCGGGTCCGCGATGTCGTTCTCTGCAATGTAGCGAGGAAGCTCACTTTCCAACTCGGACGAAGCCGGTATCGAGTCGTCGTCTGTTGAACCCGTTACCTGGCGCAGGATATTTCCCATGCTGGAAACAACTTTCCTTCGCTGGCTGACAGGGTGGAGTGGAAGCTCAAATGAATTTCGGACCGCCTTGGCAGTAGACGTAATGATGCAGGTTGAAAGTTTCGCAGATTGGCCTAGGACAAAGCCTTTCGAGGCAGAATCTCTGAACCAGTGCATTCCAAACAAGGTATTTTCATTGCCATTGACAAATACAGTATTGGCAAGTCGTAGTCCAACCTCGTGAGTTGGCCTATGTGCTGACCCGCCGGCTGTATGTGAAGTCCCAGTCTGGACTGAGAACACAAGCGCTGGCTCCTCGGGTTCCGGGCCCCTTATACGACGGGCTTGAGCTGGCTTCCCTTGCACGTTCTCTGGTCTAACAAACAAAAGTGACAATCCCTCAGATTCCGATGCATCACCTGGTTCTGTGCGAGCGTCAGGCAGCTTGTCAATGACAGCGGCAATGGCGTTGAGGGGTCCAGAGACATGAAAATCACGATAAAGTCGGTTCATCCATTGTTCCAGAAACGGCCCAGCTGTGTCGATCCATGGAGCAAAATGAGGGGTAACGAGAAGGATAGGAGTGCTTTGCTCGTTCACAATCGAGGAGGGGATAGAGGAAAGGCTGGATAGTACATCGTCTGGGGTCTTCAGACGTTAGCTAATTATCTCCTCGAAGCAGGGAGCAGCAACTCACGATCTCTCCAGGGGTCTTGGTAAGCCATGTACAGGCGAACGAATTACCGTCAACCGCTGCCTTTCTTCGTGTTCCATATCGCCTCCACCCACGATTAAATGGCAGACATGAGAAGCTCCCAGCCCATCTCGACTGACAGCGGGACAACTGCAGTGTCGGTTTTGAGAGCATGGAGATGGAACGGCCCGGGTATTATTGGTATAAAAGCATGGATGCCAGCAGGAATTCAAATGTTCAGGTGAAACGAGGTTTGTGGTCGAGTCGCTGTTATGGGCGGCGGGGGAAGCTTTGTCGACGCGGGAGCTTTGGGAGATGTTCCCCCGGTAATTGTAATGCCAAGAGTTCAGGTCGACTGCAGTGCTGTGTACAGGTTACAGTACAACATTTCTCACTCCGTACAACTCGGTACCTACGTTCATACTACGTACTACGACATCAGAAATAAAGACAATAAAGCCGTTGGTTCCCCAGCTTCATTGGGATTCACTGAACATGGAAAGTGACTACTCCAAAGTACAGTGGCTAAGAACCAACCTATTGGCTCGGTTCTACGTACATAATTAGTAACTCCAGACCCATAAGTCCAAAATAGAAAAGGCTTCACCACTGCCACGCCAGAGCCTTGCGGTCTGTCAACATATGTGGCGGTGGGGGGTAGGGCTGTAGGGCTGCTGCCTATTGCACGACATCAACTACGTAAATTACATATACTTAGTGGCACATAACACAGCCAACTTCTCCAGGCAGAACATCCTCGCCCGTGTCGGTCTTTAGTCTGTTGATGCCAGAGCAGCGTGCGTAATCAGTGCAGCTCCGCCAAGCGTTTTAGGCAGCCACCAACTAGCGGGAGCACGGGGAAATATTGAGACATAGGCTGTGTTTGGTCAGTTGGCAAAAGCGCCATGACAGCGACTGCAGAAATAGAGAAATATATATATATATATATATATACAGGTGTACGTAGTAAGAGGAGGAGGCGTAGGGGCGGGCGAAGTAAGCGGCGACGCGCGTCGGCCAATGGGAGGCTGTGGCTAGGGGCGTGAGCCACTGTCGGGGCATGACGTCGCGTGGAGGGCTCGGCGTTTCCCCTGACTGCCGCCGCCCTTTTAATTAATTCATTCATTCCAGCCTCCGTCTTTCTCGACTCCAGCTCTCACGGTCCCTCTCCGCCTCCAGACACCAAGACACCTTTCTCTATCTGTGCCTACCCTCTCTGTCTACCTTTTAGACCTGTCTCTCCGTTGTCCAAATTCTCTTCCTGGGCTTTCCTCCACGTCGTCACCATGCCTTTCACTGCTTCGTAAGTCCCTACGCCGCGGTCTGTCTTTCCGGACGCCGCGATCCCTTCCCAGAAAGCCCTTTGCGCTTTACGTTTCTCCATGGGTTGCAGGCGATTGCTGACAATTCGCTAGCGACATCTGCAAGATCGTCTTCGCCTTCATCCTGCCTCCTCTAGGCGTCTTCCTTGAGCGGGGATGTGGTGCTGATATCCTCATCAACATCTGCTTGACGATCTTGGGTTGGATTCCTGGCATCATCCATGCTATGTATGCGCCTTTCCCCAGCTATCTTCAGCGCTATCCAATTGCCAGCGTCGCTGACCCGCCGCAGTTACGTTATATTCAAGTACTAGATCGCCCTTTGCCGTCGCCGCGGCTCCTTTCGGTCTTCGTTCAGCCGGACCGGACAATCGTCGCTTTGCGCCCGCTTAATATCATCAAGTGTCCGGGGTTTCTTTCCATGGTGATGTTGGTTTGGTTCCGCTGAGGGCCGGCCGTCACTAGACTAAATGCGGCGCTGCCCGCGACTTGGCAGCTGCCGCCATGTTTGGTTCTGATATCGCTCGATCTGTTGTTTCTTTGTCGGTTGTGTCCTTGTTTGGATGATACCAGCTCATTTCGTGATCCTGCGCGTTGCCTGTGGTTTGCTTTATTACATTAATGATTGATGGTAATCAGGTAATGGAACCATTGATTTGACTAGATTTGATTGCACTTATATTGCCAGAGTGACAGGTCTGTAAATGCCTCAGCTTCCACAGCTATCGGCCGAGGAGACAAGGAAAGATTGGCTACAGGTATAGCTGTTGACAGATATCCAGATTGAAAGTTCAACCAATGCGCCCAACCCTGCTTACTATCCTACCACTCACTCCAACCAACCCCTTCCCACATAGTCTTCTGCGTCCACTCCTCCAGCCTCTCCGCCAGCTCCAAACACCTCTGTTATCCCCTCCCTGTGCATAATATTCTCATGGGCTGCCGGGTACAGACCGAATGCAAGGAAGTGCCATAGAGTCTTACGTGACGAAGCACCATCACACCTATAAAACCCTTATGCATCATGTCCCAGATCAACTGATGCGGAAGCCCCAACTGGACGAGGTGGGCAATCCACAAGCCTCAGCCAAACTTCAAATCATAAGCTGACAATGCTTCCTCCAGGCAGTCGACCCCAAAGACGATTGGAACGGACTGACCGACGCTGCGGCTCGTCGGAAGAGGCAGAACCGACTGAATGTCAGGGCATTCCGTAAGTGTTGAGGTTCTCGCATGCTATTGCCATACTAACATTCAATAGGATGACGCAAGGCACCTGCGGCCAAAGGGCACTTTGCTACTCGCCCTAAACCATCCTCCCGAGATGTTCCACTGGATGGAAATACCAGCCCACAAAGAAACACGTCCCAAGCGGGCATGCCCTACTGGGTCGAAGATCAGCAGAGCATCACAATGCTCCCAGCATCTGCAGCACACGCAGCGAAAACGTCCCTAATCCCGCGGCGTCGCCATTCCAATCTAGTTGGCCAGACACCCCAAGAATCATCTTCCCGCTCTCTGTCGACCATCTCATCACACTCCTGCAATTCAACGTCCTGCGCGGGCTCCTTGCCACCCGCCACCTCCTCTCCGTCCTCCAGCCCACTATCGGTACCATCTCAAACCAACCAAACCGACACTGCTCATCCGCCACGCTCCAAGTCCTCCCTCGCCACCAGACACAACCACCCTCCCTCCATGCCTACAGCCCACCGCGCTGCAGCGCACTGTCTCGCACGAGGAATGGGTAGATCTGATCCCGCACCCGGTATGACGAGACAACCTGCTACGGGCCGTCGGGCGCTTCGACGAGGATGCGCTGTGGGCCGACACCATCGGGGGCTTGTTTGACGGGTTCCCGGCTGCGGAGATCGAGCGTGGCGGCGTCATCTGCTGGGTTACCCCGTGGGATTTCTGGGGCTGGGAGATCTCGGAGGGGTTCTGGCGCAGTTGGGGGTGGGTGTTTGGGGGGTGTGCTGCTGAGGTGCTGGAGACGACGAATTGTTGGAGGTGTCGGAGGGGGATGAGCCGTTGGTCGAAACGGAGATTATGGTTTTGTGTGAGACTACTTAGGTGCTCTGCTTCTATACAGTATCCATGTGATGTTTGTTTTTGATAGCAACTTCTAGTCTATCAGCGGAATACGTAGCGAGGGTTGAAAATATAGATCGTTATATCGGTCAATAATGTGGAACACACTCTGTATAAGTATTCAGTAACCATCAGAAGCATTGCTTCACTTTTCCTATAGTATATATATATATATATATATATGTATATATACTTTTTTTTTTTATCTCCAAGACTTTGGGCTAGAGTTATCGAGCCACGATTTAGCATGGCGTTCATGCTATCCCACTTTAACCCTATTTTCTATATCTTTACTTGCCTTCAGGGCGTTTCGACGGCTAGAGTCAAGCGCAAGACTCTAAAGTAAATTGCCCTGGCAACATCACGGCGCTAAAATAACGTCCGCGAACTTCAACTTGTTCACATAACCTTACTGCCAACAGAGATGCGACATGCCATTCAAAGCGACATGGAAGACAATCCTCAACTGCCCAGAATTATTACTGGAAATGTCGAAGCGTTACCTGCAACAAGGAAACAAAAGAACTTACTTCTCCCTTGACATCCTCTACTCCAATGATGTTGCCGCCGGGTTTCATCAGAGCGCTTACAGCGACCCCGTCCCCTGGCCCTGTTTGCTCTTCGGTTACTCGGCCAGTCAGCTTCAGGCGACGATGCTTGTGTTGAGGCGCTATCCACTCACAGTGCCAGGATGGGTTCAAGCGCCCTGGATACTGCAGTGGCTCTTCCTTTCCTTGATTTGGTGTATAGTATCTCTGTAGCTTTCCTTTTGGATATCGGTACTCTCTTAATCTATTTTCTCCGCTCAAGACAGCAGATGTAGCCACGCCTTAGCTGATCGGTGAGTTACACCAGCGTCGAGATCTCATTGCGATCAAGTCTCACAAAAGCTCTTCTTAGAAAACCGCCTTCTTCGTCCGACAATGTGCGACACGCCTGCTGCACCATGTGTTCCCTAGCTCGGTGCATCTTGACCGTGCTCCCCCTGGCCATATTGTGCTTTGCAGACAGACCGACGCAGACCCATGGCGCGCTCGTCGTGATACCCCTCCACGATCTCGTCCCAGACTGCTCCCTCTCCTGCCTCGACACCTTCATACAATCAAACTACCCGCGCAGTGTCTGCTCTCGACGCTCTGATATCAATTGCCTTTGCAGAACGAGCACATTCAGCGGCTTGACTTTCGGCGAAGCAGCCCTGCGCTGCGTGCTCTCGTTTTGCAGCCAGGATGTCGACTCCAGTTTGGGCATCTACAATATCTGCAGCTCGGTCCCCGGGGCTCTGCCAAAGACTCATCACACCATCACCGCGACGGTTGCTCCTGCGGATTCTCAGTCTGCTACAGCGCGCCCAACGAGTGTCGAATCGACTGCACGCTCCCTCCCTACAGCAGACACGACCATCAGCAGCTGCAACACCTCGTCCTCGGTATCTTCCGTCACCAAGGAGAGCCATTCAGCTTCATCTCCCCCCTCCGCAACCTTTGAAGTGCCGTCTTATCCGCCTGTCTCCAGCGAGTCTCTCAACAGCGGCGCGGTCATTGGTATATCGGTGGCTTCGGGGATCTCGGTTTCTTTCATCGTTGGGGTCGTCTTCTTCCTCTGCTGCCGAAGACTGAGGGGGACGCACCAAAAGGGGAGACATACAGATTTTTCTGAGACTGGGGCGTCTATGTCGGAGCCGCCTGCGTTGCGACAGCCTCCGGCAAAAAGCCCGTCTCCCGGACCTAGGCCCTATCTCAATGCAGCAAACAGCGAGGGGGAACAACGGACAACATCTCCATTTAACACTGGGAGTTGGAACCCAGTGGTTGCCACGCCGAAATCAAACCCCAATAACTCAAGAGGGCGCAAAAATCCAGCGCAGATAGGAATTGCGGTGTCGTCGAATTCAGAATTCGAAACCTCGCAGAAAAGCCAGACTCCACCGCGCACGCTGTCCGGGCTGCTACCGGACAAACCTGAATTGTGTCCTGAGCCTCTCAGGCTGAGTCGTCGCCGGCCAGATAGTGAGGGAACATTGTTTGAAGAGGATACACTTGCAGGAAGGCCAAGGAGCGCTGTCGCCTCCACAAATGGCTGGACAGATTCGTCCGGGTCGACCATCAAAGACCATAGAGGCAGCCCGTACAACCGCACGCACGTGGTCGGGCTTCCATCCAATCCCCGGGCACTAATGCAGGGTTTCGGACGTGCAGACGGCGCATTTCCAAGCGCGGTTAGACGAGGTCAGCGAATGAGTCCGACGCTCGTGAACAGAAGAGGCATGCAACCAAGCCACAACGCCACGAGGCACTGGGGCCCAACCGCGACGACATTGCCCGCAGATACTATGTCTGCGAGGTATTCCCAGGACCCGGGCGATGCTAGCCGTCGCAAGGATTCCGAACAGCCCCTGGCCCGCAGCGTGGCATCTCGGCGCGCAAGCCCCTGTTTTGAGCCGGCTGAAGTCGACGGCAGGCAGCCAGGAGGAAGTGCGCTCAACGCTGGGTGTCTCAGGCCTCTGACGCCGGTGAAGGAGGCTGGGACACCGGCAAACAATGCAGGGACGGAGGCGCGCCGTGGCTATTTCAGCAACGCCCACTGGCAGCCATGGACCGCTGACGAGATTGTTTCACGGCCTCGGATTGTGCGCGGGGACGACATCAGGCGAGTGCAGATACAAATGGGCAGGCCGCAACCCCGAGAGCTGCAGGTGCCATATTCGCCAGACGACTACTGGAGTGAGCACCGCCGAGGTCATAGAACGCCTGGTATAGCCGGCGATGTGCCATGGAACGGGGACAGGGGCAGAGGCAGAGGCAGAGGCAGCGGGATGTATTCGGGGGAGATGAGGCTGCTGAATGCAACAAAGCCAGCGCTGCCGCCGGAACACAACGTGACGCCGTCGAGGCGAGGGGCAGATCTCATCCTCCGTGTTGATTGAGGAGACGCCACCAGGCTATATGCAGGCTGATATCGTGGCAGTGCACACTGTAAGAGTCGCATTTCGGGGATACTTCGATCAACCACGGAAACCGGGAATTCCAGGCCGGTCTGACAGGCTGGTCTGGCTGCTCGCTGGCCCAACGGAGTTTCCTGTTCGGGCAGGGGGGGCTGAGGCGAGGCGCTGTTGGTCATCGTCCTTACTGTGCCGTACTGTATGTATGTACCGTACCGTATTTCTCCGGCTTGTTCCTTGTGGCGACCAGCAGAGCCCGTCATGACGTCAGCGGAGAGCGCTTACACGAATACCCGGTACGTACGCGGGTAGGGTACGTTCGTATGTATCCTGTAAGTACCCGTTCCTGGTTATTACGTGCTTACCTCACCTCGCAGTATGTCCCGCATTCCCCCCCATTCTCATGCATGCCAGTCTAATCATACTTCCTAGATCTAGGATAGAGTCGGAAGCTCTCGACCAACTAACGCCTGATGCTGATCTTTCGGAACGGGTCCCACTCGCTGGGTCAAGCGGAGTAGCCTCTGCTGTCCACGGTTGGGCAGTCGAGTTAAGCTGGGGCTGATCGTATGTATATTTATGGGTCCTCCTGCTTGTCTTTTCTTCACTTCCATCTCGACTTCTCCCTCTGTTCTACGCATTCTTCCCTCTGGAAAACTGTCGACATCTGGTATAGGTGCTCTCTCACTCTCTCTTCTTCTAAGCCACGCCTGGTCAGAGACTGTACTATAGTATCTGCCTCTCGTCCTCGACAGTGATCTATCTCGCTGCCAGTTCCACTCTCGACCCACTACTCCGTCTTCCCTGTTACGTACGATCCGTCCCCCAGCGCTGGCAAACAGGTTTGCTCTTACATTTTATCACCATGGCCGCCACCGAAAAATTCGGCTCACAAAACGACCCTTCCCGGGCCGATCTCTACGGCGGACCTAGCGTCACTGTTCCTCCCAAGTATTTAATGGCTTCCAGCGCTACTGAGCATCACGAAGACGCTATGCATATGGACTTGACCAGACAGCATCTGGAAGAGGAATTTTCCTCGGACGACGCTACTGCTACCACCCCCCGCATGGCATCGCCTCTGAACAGGCTGCCCATCACCAACGCCGATGATTTTGTACTGGCCTTTGATATCGACGGCGTGCTGGTCAAAGGCGGTCAGCCGATTCCCTCTGCGGTCCAGGCGTTGAGATACATCAACGGTGAGAATCCGTACGGCGTCAAAGTGTAAGTTTTCTCTTCTCGCGTTGATATTGCCTGTCGCTGATTGGTTGTCAGTCCCTATATCTTTGTGACAAACGGCGGCGGAAAGACGGAAGCGGAACGATGCGTGGACCTCAGTCGACAGCTCCAGCTAGACGTCTCACCGGGCCAGTTCATCTGCGGCCACACGCCGATGCGGGAGATGGTCGAGAAATACAGCACAGTGCTTGTCGTCGGTGGTGAGGGCGAGAAATGCCGGGTTGTCGCCGAAGGCTACGGGTTCAAGAACGTGGTGACACCGGGAGACATCATCAAGACACGACACGACACGACGCCGTTCCGCAAGCTGACGGAAGACGAATACCGCAACTCGCGGGTGCGCGATCTGAGCAAGCTGCAGATCGAGGCCATCTTCGTCTTCGCCGACAGCAGAGACTGGGCGGGCGACCAGCAGATCATTCTGGACTGCGTGATGACCAAGAACGGGCATCTGGGAACCCGCTCCGAGACCTTCGACGAGGGCCCGCCCGTCTACTTCTCGCACAACGACGTCGTCTGGGCCACGTCGCACGAGCACTCGCGCATCGGCATGGGCGCCCTGCGCGCCTCCCTGGAAACCGTCTACAAGGCCATCTCCGGGAAGGACCTGAAGACGACGGCCTTCGGCAAACCCCAGCTGGACACGTACCGGTTTGCGACGAAGCTCCTCCAGCAGTGGCGCATGGCAGCCCACGGCATGTACAAGCCGCCCAGCACGGTGTACTTTGTGGGCGACACGCCCGAGTCCGACATCCGCGGCACCAACGAGTTCGACCAGGTCAGCGACACCGACTGGCTCTCGGTCCTCGTCAAAACCGGCGTGTACCAGGACGGCACGATCCCGCGGTTCCCGCCCAAGAAAGTCTGCGAAAATGTCCTGGAGGCCGTCCAGTATGCCGTGGAGCGCGAGGTCGCCAAGAGTGCGAAGGCCAACGGCTCGGTCAAAGCCAACGGAGCGGCTGTCGAGAATGGCTCGATTGACAAGCCTACGCTCGTTAAGAATTAATTCTCACCCCCTCTTTTACTGAAAGGATATAACGATCTTCCTCTCTTTGAATCATCTCTCTTTGGATAACCATTTATTCTGCGTTACGACCACACATCGACACGTCTACTAAACATTCTTGTTGATTGTTTTATATCCACAATTCGTGGTTTCCACGTGATATCGACGTACATGATTCCCCATGTTGGCTATGTTTCTGTTATTCAGCTGTTTGTTTCTTTCTTTCAGTCGATCGATCTATTATGTACGACCGGAGGCCATCCGACAGGCACTAGGATGAATGAATGACCATAGCACCCACTCTGGTGGATCAGTATGTACTCCATAGCTAGGTAGCCATGAGGAATGCCCATCTAGGTAACCCCGGTATTACGCTAGGAGTAACCAATAAAACAAACAAAGCCTCCCGCATCCTGAACGCAACCTCCTCTCCAGCCATCCAGCCCAGCTAGCCAAGGCGCCGCACCGGATGACCTAAACAGGCAAACCCGCATTATAAACTCCACCGCCGCCTTATGCCAGTCTTTTCTTTGTTTTGGTTTGTTATTGCGGGGTAGGAACTATCGGCTGGACCCGAATGATGTAACGTGGTGGCCGGGAAGACTGGAGGCTACTACTTTTAAAACTAGAGAGTCGGATATGCCTAATTCGGCAGTGACTGAATGACAGGATCCACTGCGGCAGGGCAGGAACGGGGTCCAAGTAGTAATGACTTTCTTCGTATGACTTTCTTCGTATTGCACTGTCATTGTCGTCACCGGTGATCATATATCTGGTCTTGTTTCAGATAAATACTCTGTACTGTACGTACTCTGTACGTCTCCGCATTCCACTACTGTACTGTACTTTGTATTGTACGCGTGACAGCCAGATCGACTTGCGCATGCGCACCATGATCGCGGCGTGACTGTGTCGATAGACCGGGTACTTGCGGAACCCTACGATGTAAGTTGTAAGTTATTGAGGGAGCCGATGATGGCCACTGGCAGCTGCGGTGGTGTTGAGACAGCTGGTTGGGCCACGGGGCCGCCGGGGCTAGTATTGACTGGCTTCGACTGGTCTCGGGCTTGTCGCCAAGTGATGATGTTCGCCTCGTGCCTTGTTCCAGTCGCCGGATCCTGTCTGTCGGTTGACGTTCCTCGAGTACTAAGTTGAGTCTGAGATCATCCAGGCCCATGAACGGATCGTCCGCCGACAGACCAGCTGCTGACGATATTCGCATACGCCCAGCGCTGCCGGAACCTCGCCAGCGCCTGCGCAAAGATTAGTACTCTCGGGCCAGCCAGCACACTGAGTAGCGGCTTCCCCGTGTCGCTCTTTCAGTGCGGACGCCACGTAGTCCAGGTGCGACGGGTTTCCTCAGAGTCGGTCGGTCGGCGTTAGATGTGGTGCAGCGTCATCGTGGCGATGGGCGGGCTTACCCGTGCACCAGGACACAGAGGTGGTCTGGTTACCTGGCTCCATGTATGCTCACATTGGATTCTGAGGAGGACTGTAGCTTCGTGTATATTCAGGTGCCTGTCAGGCATACATCCTGCCTTGGGGTTAAGGTGTCTATTTGTCCTGTTTGCAGCTCCGCCTTCCAGCTTCACTCTCGGGCTCTTTCATCTACTCTCTGTTCATCTCTCTCTCTCTCTCTCGCTCTCTCGTCATGGCTTCGTGATTTACTGTCTTGTTCTTATGGGTATGCCTATTTGGGCTCTCGTTACCTTACTCGGCTGGAGACTTTGACTGTCCGTCCTATGCGCGCTTCTCGTCGACTTCAACATTTCTATATATACCTCGAGCACCACTCAAATGAACGAGGCCCGGTGATGACAGCATAAACCACGGTCGAAACTTTGGCCGATGCACTTTGCCGCTCTTTAACCGCCCAAGTCTTGATACTCTATACTCTTATTTATACCTCCGTTTAGCTCCGCTACCTCTCAAAATGTTTACCCCCCTCGGCCTATTCCAAGACATACCCTGTCCTCAAGGCGACCAATGCACGCTCCTGACTTGCATCTTCTCCCACAAAGTCGCCGCTTCTCCGGCCGACCAACGCCAAGATGCATCACAGCCTGCTGCGTCGGATGAACCTGCTTTGAAGAGGATCAAAGTTGAACCAACGCCGCAGGCCAAACCGGAGGATACAAAGTTACCTCCGCCAAGGGACGAAGAGAAACCCCAGCCAGCGCTTTCCGCACATGCAGCAAATGGAGAGTCGCGGCAACAGAGCCAACGTCCTGTAAAACTTCACTCGGCGTCGAGGGATGTGTCGCCGCCTCCTACGCGAGCTGGGCCGACGCAAATCAAGCCTGAACCAACCCCCGCCAAGGCTGGATCTGCAGGACCTGGACGACTGCGGCAGGCGCCGAAAGAGAGTTTGAATCCTCGCATGGTTCCCAAGGCGCCGGCGCCGCATAATGTGCGGTCAGCTATAGTGGCCAAGCTCCATTCGGCCATATGCGCTCTAAATGACAAGCTGGAGAAGAGCGCAAAGGGACCCGAGAGACATCTAGTGCTTTCTCCCAACGAGCTGATCACGATGGCCTTGGATGAAGAGGAGAAGGTGGCGAAAGAGAACACAAGCATATACTCCAACATCGTTAAACTCCGAGCCGTGAAGCTGTCCAAGATGAACCTGGAGGATTGGTTAAAGGAAGTCAAGACGCATCTAAATTCTAGGTACTACAAGATCGAGTCAGACGAGCAGCCCCAGAAGCCCAAACCTTTCACCACCGGGCTCAGTGCCAAGGAAGAGATCGCAATCTCAAGCAAGTTGGTGACACCGTTGGAGGGCCTGGAGCCGTTTGGTTACGTGACTCGGCCGCCGACAGAAGAAGAAACAGAGCAGGCAAGGAAAGGGGCTTTGGAGTCCAAAGGCTGGGAAAAGTGCGATCGATGCGGCGGACGGTTTCAGGTGTTCCCTGGCCGTCGTGAGGATGGTCTGTTGACAACCGGGGGACAATGCACACATCACCCCGGGAAGCCCTTGTATCCGCCGAGGAAGAAAACAGATCATATCACCGGGCCCAGAGATGCATACTATTCTTGCTGTAACGAGGCCCTGGGGACTTCGTCCGGCTGCACCAGAGGAGAGACACATGTGTTCAAGGTTTCCGAAGCTAAGCGACTTGCGTCCATCTTGCAGTTCGAGAAGACCCCGGATCAGCCAGGCAAAGGACCGCAGCGGCCCGTGTGTTTCGACTGCGAAATGGGATACACCACTCAAGGGCTGGAGCTAGTCCGGCTGACGGCTGTCACCTGGCCTGAAGGTAAGGTGCTGCTCGATATCCTTGTCAGACCATTTGGTGAGATTCTGGATCTCAACTCGCGCTTTTCTGGCATCTTTCCCGAACACTACGCAACCGCCATACCCTATGGCAGCAAGGTTCCGGATACAGTTTCATCAGCGCCGGAAGATGGAGAAGTCGAGACCGCCCCTATGCAAGTTGTCGACTCGCCAGCTGTCGCGCGTGAGTTGTTGTTCAAGCATCTCCAACCGGACACACCTTTGATCGGACATGCGATCGATAACGACCTCAACGCCTGCCGCATCATCCACCCAACTGTCATCGACACAGTCCTGCTCTACCCGCACCAGGCGGGCCTACCCATCCGAATGAGCCTCAAGATGCTGGCCAGGAGGCATCTTGACCGAGACATCCAGACCGGCGGTAATCATGGGCATGATTCCATGGAGGATTCAGTGGCGACCGGCGACCTGGTCAGAGCCAAGGTCTTGGAAACGTGGAAGAGACTGAAGGGGAGGGGTTGGAGCATCCAGGATGGGAAGCTGATTGCGCCGCCGGGGGGAGAGACGGATGCGCGGGCTCTTGGACCAGGAGCTGGACAGAAGAGAAAGGGTTCAGGCGAGGCTACATGAACATGACATATTGCTAGGCAATGATACCCAAGAAAAAAATTTCGTCGGGCCAAATCTACGAGGAAGAAGTGGGTGAGATGCTCAATTCAAGTCTACCATTCATAACATCATGAGTAGAAGACAGACAAGCACCGACGAGGCCGGCAGACGATTCCGCAGTCCATTTCAGGCACAGCGCAAATCCAACCAGACCAAGGCAGCACAACTTTTCACAAGCACATACACACCCCCCATCGCCAATAAACCAGCCCAACCGTCCTCATGGTGTCATGCTCCCGCTAATGGAACTCCAGAGAACGCAGCCGAGCGAAGACCTATCGACCGATGATCCAATGAACCCCGGAAGAGCGGATTTACTCCTCCTCCTCGTCGCCCTCGTCGTTGACGACGTTGTAGAAGCGGAGCTCGTAGGTGCCGCGGGCGGTGGAAACGACACGCAGCCAGTCACGGAGCTGCTGCTTCTTGAGAAACTTCTTGGTCCTAGACGTAGTCAGCACCGGCCAACCAAGCAAGGCGACTAAGACGAGATTGTGGTGGGGAGGGGGCACGAACAGGTACTTGAGGTAGCGACCCGAGAACGGGATGTGCGCAACAACCTCGACCTTGCCGTCACCGGTCTGCGAGATGTTGACCTTGTCGCCCAGGTTGCCGACGCGGCCCTCGACCTTGATGCGGTCGTGCAGGAACTTCTCGAAGGCCGAGACGTCGAAGATCTTGTCGCTGGCCGGCTGGGAGGCGTTGATGGTGAACTATGGATGTTAGCATTCTTGACTTGAGTTGACTTGCGCGAAGGGAGCCTACCTTCTTGGTCACCTTCGGGGCCTTGCGACCACTACGAGCCTATCCATCCAAGCAATTAGCCTACTGCTCCGTTGGCGAGTCCTGACGGCTCAGCCGCCAGGGGAACAGCAAAGCAGTTTCAGGTCATGAACATACAGGGACGGGAGCCATTGTGACTTGGGGGGGATTGAAGAGGAGTGGGAGGATTGAGAGAGTGTGTGGTCGCAAAGAGGTGAGTATCCTGCGCCTGTGTCGACAAGACCGATGAGACAGAGCCAGGCAAAAGCCCGGCGCTGCGTGCGTGCGGCTAACCGCATCGGGAAATAGGGCTTCCTCCCTGACTCTAGGGCTGTGTAGGTCACCTGACCTCGCTTAGCCCGAGTAAGCGAGGCTAGTTGCCACTAGTGGCGCACGGGCCATCCACCGCAGCCATAAATACCTCGCATCGCCCGCGCCATTTACTCTTTTTCTTTTCTTTTCCAGCTCTCTTTGCCTTTTGGCTTAGATCAAGTGTAGTATCTGTTCTTTTCAGTTTAATCTCTGAAAGTGTTCTAAGGAACACAACATTGATTAATCTTATTTTTGGTCTCCGTGGCGGGGCCTCTGTGCTTGCGCATGTCCTGCCACACAGTGTCATCGGGCTTACACTACTCCCGATTGACGCGAACCCCCTTTTCATCAATTTGGCTGGTTTACTAGCTGGTTGGAGAAGAGGTCTGGTTTTGGGAGATGCTGGTGTGTCTGGGAGTCGCTCTGTTTGCTGCTTGTGTTTGGACTCCCAATACTGCTTGGCCCCAGCAGGGGCGACCGCTTGTTATGACCTCGCTGACGCTTGGATGGACTTGCATCAACGTACGGCGAGTCCGTATGCAGGCATGCAGCTCCTCAAATCAATCTCATGCCCGAATGTCGGTGTCTACGTTCGCCCTGAAGACAAGATGAGGTGCGCCGGGATACATCTGGTTCTATCGAATGTCCTACATCAGCGTAAGACATAGCAAGTCCCAATATAGGATCGTTGAAGACCTTGAAGACCTAGACAGTTACCATTCCGGAGGACACCGTCCCCTACAGGTCGGTGACAAGTTGAATGATGGCCGCTATCGACTAGTTGACAAGCTTGGATATGGGGGATACTCGATAACATAGCTGGCCCGTGACCTTCGAATGGGCAGATATACGGCAGTGAAGGTCTACCGCTTATACTGGTAGCTACTCGCATAAGGCTAGTCTTATATGTTCTCTTAGAAACTCACCACGCCGACCTAGAAGAGATATTATCCCTTCCCTCCTCGACGAATTCTGGGTTTCTGTCCCAATGGGAGGCACAAAGACACAAATATATCGTCACTCGGCCTGCGCAAATGAGTTTGTTCGATACTAGAGAGGCCTCGACCTTCGGGCTTTTTTAGGCCTCAGGTCGATTATCGCTCAGCTCATTCGTGGTGTTGCATTTCTCCATGGTGAAGATATTGTACACGGCGGTATATAATGCTCCAGATGGGCTAGATTGCCTGGCTGACATCCTTTACAAGACCTTCATCTAGACAACATCTTAGTCTAGTTTCCTGAAGCGATAGACCCTTTTTCCGTCTTCGAGCTATACGAGAGATTTGGAAAGCCAGAGCCAGAAGCCGTTGCGAAATGGCGTACCTCCCAACGTATTTATCCCCGGCTGGTTTGGCGTTCGCAGCGGTGATATTGTCCTTAGCGAGGAGATCATCCTTAGCGACTTTAGAGAATCATTCAACCCACATAAAACGCCTAGATTATTCTCGAAGACGCTTCGTCACCTTTAGCCACCCGAGGCCAGATTCTCCGACGAGCCGCTCTCCATTACCTCGGACATCTAGTCTCTTGCCTGTATCTGGGAGGTTTTTAGCAAGCGGCTATTATTCGACGCATTCTTCCCAACACCCGACCGCGTCACCGCAGAGCAAGTCGAGGTCCTCGGCATCTTACCGCCCGAGTGGTGGGGAGAGTGGAATAGAAGATTACAATGGTCTAACGAAGACGGCGAAATGAGGTTGAAGCCAGAGATGTCTAGGGATCATGCCGGCGTGCGTAGGACTTGGGACCAGAGGTTTGACTACTGCATACAGGAGCCACGGGTGGTCTACAGATCGTGACGGTGAAAGAGAGGAGGGCGTTCGAGGCGATGCTTCGGTCGATGCTGGTCTTCCGGCCGACAGCGCAGGAAGTATTGCAGTCAGAATGGATGAGAGGCTGGGGACAACCGGCGCTGCAGCAGCTGGAGTTCCTTTAGTCCTGTCATGAAAGGAAAATAAAGGGATTCCTAAGCATAATCTTCCTAACTCGCATATACTTCGGTATGTCAAGATCTCTATAGACAGTAACGAATATACTCCATGATGATATACGCAGGCTCACGAGCTACATGTAACTTTATACTTGTAAAATACGGTATTCGAAACTTTGCGAATACATATCGAGTGCTGCCTGATCTCCACCCCTTTACTACTACTACTCCATATGTCGATGGAAATGACCCAGAACTCTTCTTGACTACTGTAACTTACGTGGTGTCGTGAGACGCTTTCCCATTGTTTTCCTCTCCCATACTCGATATGTTTGACAGACTGCCGCCAAGTCCACTGATGGACCTTCCAAACGAGCTCCTCATCCTAACAGCGGCGTTCCTGAACGCCCGAGACATCAGCTCATTACAGCGCACAACGCATAGACTGGCCACCCTCCTAGACTCCCAGCTATGTGAACGCGCGCGCAGCCATATCTGTGCCGACGGAGCCCCGGTCCTCATCTGGGCTGCGAAAAGGGGTAAAGCACCTCTAATCCGCAAGCTGTTCAGGAATGCCGGGATGCATCGCAAGTCTGAGCCAGATCCATCAGTCGTGATGGGCAGAGAAGCCAATTCGATTGACAGGGCACTGCAAGTCGCTGCAGGAAATGGGCACGAGAACGTCGTCCGCTTACTCCTCGAATTGGGCGCAAACGTCGCTGCCACTGATTCCGAGGGAGAGACAGCCCTTCACGCTGCCGCTGGCGGTGGCGATATGGGAATCAATGCGGCAGCCGCGAGGGCGGATGGAGAAGCTGTTGATTCCCCAGTATCGTCTGGACATGAAACGGTCGTGAGACTTCTCCTGGAGAAGGGAGCCGATGTCCAGGCCGCCCTAGGTGCTGGAGAAACGCCGTTACATTACGCGAGCTCTTCTGGCAACATTACTATTCTCAACCTACTGCTGGATGGAGGTGCAAGTGCCTCGTCAGTAGAACATTATCGGGAGTCAACGCCACTGCATTTTGCCGCACTATACAACAACGAATGGGCTATAAAACCTCTCTTGGAGAACAGCGCGGATGTAATGGACCAGGATTTCGTGGGTCATACACCTCTGCATTTTGCAGCCGAGAACGGGAATATAGAGGCCGTGAGACTGCTTCTCGAGTATGGAGCCGATGCTACGGCTTCCGTGTTTGATGAGCCTGATCAAACGCCGCTGTATTATGCAGAAGGGAATGATGCCCCTGGAGCAGTTGTAAATATTCTCAGGGAAGCTGCCCGTACCTAATGCCAATTTGCGTTCTGTCAGATCTTCACTTGTATATAATCTCCGAATACTCGGTATAGCGATCATGTTGTGATTCCATTTCATTTAGTATATTTGCAATTTTGTTGAGAAATCGAGAAGGGGTGTAGAATTGTTATTATCACAAGAGTAAGCATAGTCAGTAGAAACGAAGAGAGAATGGGCTGCAGGTGTCAGAAGAGTTGTAAACCCGAAACGGTAACACTCGCCAAGACGTGTTCTGCCGGCAGAATTTGAGCCGTGACATCTTCCCTCATCCACTCCTCATCCTCTTCAGCAGTCTTCTCAACATGAGTTTCGTCCTGCCTCATCTGCGCACGGCGTGGCATGTCGATCAGGCTATCCTGTCCGAGGAAGACCGGCTCGTCGTGTTCGTATGTCCATTGCAATCCAAGACGAGTATCGCTGACGTTGCCAGGATCCGATTTGGTCGCGACCACGATCCCGACTGTGAGCTTTCTACCTTCGTACGTGTCTTGTCAAGCTAACCAACCAGGCCTCCGCCAGGATGAAGTCCTCTTCAAGATCGCCGAGCGCGTAAAGAGTGGGTTGCAGCCAGTTCAACCGTCTCAGCTCATACTGACCACGGACCTTCCCCAGACTTTGCAGTCATCTATCTATGCGACATCGACGAAGTTCCCGAGTTCAACGCTATGTACGAGCTTTTTGTGCGTCCGATTTCCCTCCACCCGACAGGCTGGCTGTTAACAGGCGCAGGATCCGATGACAATCATGTATTTCTACCGCAACAAACACATGATGTGCGATTTCGGAACGGGCAACAACAACAAGCTCAACTGGGTCCTCGAGGACAAGCAGGAGCTGATCGATATCGTCGAGACGATCTACAAGGGCGCGAAGAAGGGGCGGGGTCTTGTCATTAGCCCGAAAGGTAGGCTCGTCGTATACTGGCAAACTGCGTGGGCAACAGCTGATGGATTCAGATTACTCCACGAGATACCGCTACTGAGTGGTTTTCGTCTGCTGCTTCGAGTCGCGGCCTGTGCAGCTGGATCTGGGCTGTTACTAGTATGGAATGAGACATTGATATGACATGAGATATGAGGCGCTGGGCTGTGCTTGATTTAAGAGAGTTTATAGGTTGTCTACATGATCGGCCCCTCGATTCTTTTCTACATTTACCCTCTGAGAATGAGGCTATCGTGTATTGATGGGCCCGGGCCGAGAATCGGAGACCGCGGGATAGAACTCCATAGTATCCTAGAATTGACACGATAAAACCACCAAACAATACAATCCTGAAGTAAATTCCATCAATATCCTATAATCCAGCCATTTCGAACAATCCATCAGAAAGCGGTCAACAAGGCAAACACCGCCATTGACAGCCAACCGGTCTTTACGTCAATCTCAACCCAAACAAACAGTCTGACCACCAACCTCGAAACAAGAACTCGCCATGATCGACTACGGTATTTTCGAGAACCTCCAGGCGAAGATCGACGAGGAGACCACAGCCCGCGACGTACGCGATGCGAAGTAGCATGCATGCATTCCATTGACAACAGGAGCTGATTACCTCCAGGAACTGCACGAGATTGTCCATGCGCTTGCGAGAAGAGGTATCCACTGCTTCTAGACTACTCCACGATCAAGTGGAATATGCGACTAGCATAGTACACACTGAGCCGACCTGGCTGACCCGCCAAACAGGAAGAACTACACAGGCCATCCTCTCAAGGGCCCATTCCACGCCCTCGGACCAGCGTATGTATTCTCTGTCTTTCGTTCCCGCGCGATCTGACAACAAGAAGTGAAACCAGTCCTCGACGATGCAACCCGGGAGATCCTCAACCAAAAGGAAGAAGTCGCCCGCCTAAAGACCGTCGCGGACAAGCACCCGTTCTACAAATTCAACGGGGTTTGGTCCCGCGAGTTGCAGAATCTCGTGAGTTCTCTGGAATTTGAAGTGAGTCCTGAACATGCATGTTGATTAAAAAAGGTCTACGCTATCGAACTATGCGCTTATCTGGGCGGCCTGGAGGCGCATAAGAGTTCCAGCTCGGCTTTGTTTATGACTATTGAGGAGGTTGGGAATTTTCTGGACAGTATGAACATTCTTCTCTTCGGCTGTATGGGTCAGTTCTAATGCTTCGTGCAGTACCCGCAAACGTCAAAGGCGAGGATGTGTTCCACCTCACGATCGAGGAGTACCTTCTTGCTCTGATTTCCATGATCGAGGAGCTGGTTTGTTTCCATCAACTATCCGTGCTGTGGATACATGCTGAATGATCATGCAGTCGCGTCTTGCCGTCAACTCTGTTACCCTGGGCGACTATGCGCGTCCGGTGCAGATCGGGAATTTCATCAAGGATATCTTCGCTGGGTTTCAGCTTCTGAACCTGAAGAATGATATCCTGCGGAAGAGGAGCGATGCGATCAAGTACAGCGTAAGTATTTGACTCGCTCATGAAATGAATTACAACACTGACGATTCGCAGGTCAAACGAGTCGAGGACGTTGTCTACGATCTGTCTCTGCGTAATCTCATTCCAAAGGGTGGTGCGGCTTGATACGAGTTATGTATGCCAATGTTTACAGTCATAGAACCGTAATATCATATCGATTCGAGTCATCAAGTATAGACCATAAACGAAGCGGGGAATCTCAACCAGGGTATCGTCGTCCAACATGACAGTCTCATAATACAGGAAACAGCCTCACGACAGCTTGGCCTGCCCAGCCTCCTCCCCACTAACCGACGCCAGCGACCCATTCTTCCTCCCCTTCTCAATCTCCTGGAGAACCGTGTCCTCCAGCGTCTCGGGCTTGGTCGTACTGGCCCAACGCCCAACGACCTTCCCATCCGACGAAACCAGGAACTTCTCGAAATTCCACTTGATGCGCCTCAGTCCCAGCAAGCCGGACATCTGCTCCTTCATCCACGCATACACAGGCGCAACCTTGTCCCCGTTGACATCCAGCTTGCCCAGCACCGGGAACGAAACCCCGTAGTTCACCTGGCAGAACGACTGGATCTCGTCGTCTGAGCCCGGGTCCTGGTTGCCGAACTGGTTGCACGGAAACCCCAGCACGGTGAAGTCTCCCGGGTGCTTGGCCTGCACCGACTTGTGCAGCTTCTCCAGCGCCTCGAACTGCGGCGTGAACCCGCATTTCGAGGCCGTGTTCACGACAAGGACTACCTTGCCTTTCAGATCGGTGAGGGGATAGGGCGAGCCGGTTTCTGGGTCTGTTAGTGGTGTTGCTTTCTGTAGGGTTGTGGTCACGTACTGTCGGCAGGCTCAAAGTCGTAGAAGCTCGTTGCGGAGGACATGGTTCTGCTGTGGACACTTTTGCTGTAGAATGGGGTGGGATAGAGTCTGGGAATGCAAGAGGATGCCGATGGATAGACTGAAGACAGTAGAGCGCGTAAGACAGCAGGAGAGGAGACAGGCGGCATGGTGAGAAGACCGAGACTGCTTTATAGCCACCGGAAACCCCCCGACACCGATCGGCCACGCGGCATGCGTCATAGCGATTATTCATCCGTGTACTAACCGTACATGATCTAGAACAGGATTTCAAATTCAATACGTACGGACAGGGTAGTTCCTCGGTAATGCGAGATTTCTCTGATAATAATACGACAGAGTAGCTCTCCGTAGATCACGCTGTCTTGAAAGTGCCATTCCGCAGGTGGACATCCTGGCCACACGGGAACAAGCAACAGCGTCCACACAGCAGAAGCAGCCTTGACTTGTCCGACAAGTCCAACAAGCTGTAATCCTGCGCATCATTCCGGGCGCGCCATCAGGGTTCTCACCCCGGACCTCGGACCTGACGCGAAGCAGTGTAGCCTGCATCCTCAACCAGAAACGGACTGAACCATCCGAATCCCGGTACCGTACCTCTTGTCCTGCCCGGCGAAATCACCCGTAGGAGTAACAAAACCGCAGTAAATCAAACCACTCAGCTCATCGACTCATCGCCCTCCCGCAGAACATCCACATCCAGCTCCTCCATAACCCCCAGGACAACATTCACGCTCTCCATAAACCCATTGACAGACACCCGCAGCATCCGGTGCGTCGTCGCGCTGTACACCGTCTCAAGCACGGTCTTCTCCTCTTCGTTCGCGATCTGCTTCGCCTGCGCGGACGGCGTGTTTGGCGCAGTCACGGCCATCGTGCGTCGGACCGAGGGTGACAGTTCGGAGTCAACTTCGATTGCGCGGAGAGCGGCGGAGGCGAGGCGGTTGGTTGGGAGGGGGAGGGAGATGGTTCTGCGGGGAGTTAACGATTTTGCTGTGGATGACTCGATTGAGATGGACGATGAGCGTACATGGAGTAGGGGAATTCGGATGAGACATTCGTCGAGGCCATTTTCAGATATTCCAGTGCTCTTGAGAAGGAATGCAGGTGTGGTAACGAATGGTAGGCAGAGTAGAATCGACCACATTGTCGCGGGTCAGGCGCCAAGAGTCGACACGTGCGAGCATCCAGTTCCTCATTCCCACGCTCGAACACACTACTGGTACTCTGCGACTCAAATGGAATAAATTACGGACTGGAAGGTACTATACAATCACCAAAGCCATGCTCGCCCAGGGTGAACAAGAACCGAATATACAAAAAGTACCGCTCCGTGTGCTCCCAGCCATGGCTTCCCAAAGGTTCCCGACCGAAGCCTACATGAAGCATTATTCCGAATTAAATCGCCTCATTGTCCGTGAGAGAAAAGGGTAAGAACGGAAACAGCGCGCTATCGTGTCCTTTACAGGAGGTTGCCGAGAACGCCGCTGAGGACACCGCCGAGGATGCTCTGGAGAGCCCAGGGGTTCAGGGCGCCCAGGACCATCTCAGGGGTGAGCTCGCCTGGAAGTGCAGTGTTAGTCACAGCAAATTTACTCTATGCACCAGTTCACTCACTAGACTGGAACTTCCCAACGATGCCTTTGACGATAGTCTCAAGGTTGCCGATAGCGCCGCCGCCAAGGACGCCGCCAAGGAGGCCCTGGACGCCCGAGGGGCTCAGGGCGCCCATGATCATCTCAGGGGTGAGCTCGCCTGTAAGTGCAGTGTCAGTCACAGCTCGTTTACTCGATGCACCGGTTCACTCACCAGACTGGATCTTCCCAACGACGCCCTTGACGATGGTCTCAATGTTGCCGAGGAAGCTGCCGCCGAGGGCGCCGCCGCCGAGGACGCTGCTGAGGACGCCGCCGAGGATGCTCTGGAGGCCCGAGGGGTTCAGGGCACCCAGGACCATCTCAGGGGTGAGCTGGTCTAGAAGCGTAGTGTTAGTCACAGTTTATTCACTCTATGCACCAGTTCACTCACTAGACTGGACCTTCCCGACGACGTTCTTGATGATAGTCTCAAGGTTACCGAGGGCGCTGCCGCCGAGGACGCCGCCAAGGAGGCCCTGGACGCCCGAGGGGCTCAGGGCGCCCACGATCATCTCAGGGGTGAGCTCGCCTGTAAATGCAGTCAGTCACAGCTCCTTACTCGATGCACCGGTTCACTCACCAGACTGGACCTTGGCGAAGACGCCCTTGAGGACGGTCTCAAGGCTGCCGAGAGGGAGCTGGTGCCCGTTGAGATCTACAGTGTTAGCCTCGCGGCAAATCCTCCAGCTGTCTGAGACTTACTGCCAACGACATTGTCAAGGGTCTTGCTGCCGGTGGCAACGACGGTGTTAATGGGAGTGGTAATGCCCTTGGCGGCACCGGTGGAGGCCATGTCGGTGGCCTTGTCGGCCATGCCACGCTTGGAGACAGCGATGTCGATCTCGCTCGCATCAGACTTGAGGTCTGTTTAACGCAGCTGGCGTTAGTCTCCAGACTTTCATATTATGTCGTGAATTGCACACATACTGGTGGACAACTTGCTAAGGTCGGGCTGGATCTCAGTCTGGGGGATGGCAGCAGCCGAAGCAGCGCCGGCGAGAGCGAGGGGAGCGACGATTCCAGAGAGCTTCATTATTTCGGTTGTGCTTGGATTAAGCAAAAAAGAGTGACTTGTTTGATGAGAACGAAAGGACGTCGACGACGAGCGAAAGGAACGACTGGAGAGAGCGAATGGCTTTAGCTTGACTGGTGTGGTGAAGAGAAAAAGTTGACGCGGATTGCTGGACCCAGGACTTATATACACCAAAAACCCTGGCTCTGTGGCCGTACCCTCCCGCTACCATGCTGATCATGGACGCCGTGGAAAGGAGAAAGAGGGATAGTCCATGGACAGACACAGCAATAGCGATCGACAGCCATAAGCTTTCAGGTGGACGACTCCTAATCAGTGGCTGAAATTGGATCGCCGTCGCAGTGGCCCAAGGCGCAGGGGTATTCCACATGGTACCGTTCAAGCCGGTGCTCAGAGTCAGGGCAAGCAACCTTGTCTGTTGGCACAGGTCCCAATTGGATACAGCTGATTTGATTTCTCCGCCATTTGCGCTTGCCTTTGGTTTATTGTTTTAACTTGCGGCCGGGTTGGGCAATGCCCCTATACACCACTTAATCCACGCTTTCTGACACCGGCAATATTGGTCTGATTCCTTGTCACGTATTGGCCTTCCAGCAACACCATATGCCCTCCTCAAGAGACCCTGAACCAAAGCTGGTGGATCCGCGGCACTTGTCCCGGTTGTCTGCCGTGGAGGTTGATCTTTGGAGCAACCTGAACGTGGCGCTGACGTCTATGGTTGGAATCTAGTCAGCCCAGTCCGACCCGCCTGTGGAGTTTATGATGATGGGCGATGTTAATTGAACCTAATATTACTCCTTGTTGGCTCGACGCAGGGTTATTTGCTCTCGGGGATTTCTTGCAAGGAGGAATTATTTCCTGAAAACCATGCGGAACACATGGCTACCCTGGATCCCCTAACCCATCCGCAGCCTCTGATTCTGCTGCAGAAGATAATGGCAAAACGGTTGGGCCAGCAATTGAGTTAACGGTGGAGAGAAAATCGATTCATGAGCCGCCGATCCCGTCGCATATCCTTATCAATTCGCCCCAGATGCAGTAGCCCTAACCCTTGCCCTAGATCTCAAATGGCAGGTCGTGGTCCTGTCCGCCCGTACTTCTGACCTTCACTTGCCGTCTATGACGTACCTGCGTCTCGTCTCACCAGACCTGCTCTCTCCTTTCAGGACTGCTGATAAAATAAACACGCCCTATACGTTCTATTGTTTCATGAATGCTTTTCGGGTTTCCATTAGTTCAGGGGGTGGAATATTGCTGAATACCGTGCTCATCGGCCGAATGGAATCGCTATTGCCTGGGGCGTTTGATGCCCGTTGCTGAGACAGTCCTTCAACTACCTGTGCGGTCAACGAATCTCAACTGAGCATACTTACCGGCCGGTTTGGCGAGATCATGATGATGTCCTAGAATGGTATCAGCGTTACGAGAATGACCTGGGCTCTGTCCTTGACACTCGGACGGGCTGGCCGTCGACCCGGGGAAATTATTTGCGGTTTATGGTTGCTGCACATCCCGCCATCGCCGCGCTTGATGAAAGCTGTTCAACCGAAATTCTGAAATAGGAGTGATCTCCGTATCCATAGCCCAGCCTATCGCAGAGGACACAGCGATGCCAGTTGGTGTAGGTAAGAAGGTTGTATCAGTGTAAGTAGTGAAGAGGTGGCTGATGACAGTGGCTGATGACTGGCTGGTGGATGGCTTGTGGCTAGTGTGTTTGCATTGTTTGCCACATGTCAACTGACTCAGCCGTGACAGCTGTGGCATGCCTGAGGCTGCCTGTTGTCGGGCCAACCAGCGGCGCTAAACCCGTCTGGGCAGCACAACAGAGCCCGACTCGCATGCGCATCCCCCGACTGTTTCTTCTCGCCTCTCCTGCGGCTTCTCCTCCTCATATCATACCCCTCTGCTGTCTTCCTCCTACACCTTCACCTTCGCTCTTACGCCTCTATTTACTCGCCCGCCCTATCCTTACCTCCCGGTTCCACCTCCCAAGCGTCCGCATCCGGGATAGCAACATCTGTCTGTCTGTTTGGGTCCCAGACTTCGGGCCATGATTGTTTAGCTTGAGTCGGGACAGCACTTGATCTGTGAATCGGGCGTGGATATCCTCTTACCATCCTATTCTCTCTCTCTTCCGCCGACATAACCTGTTTATCCTCGCGCATATTGCTTGTTTATCCCGCCCCGGATCGCCATGTCTGCAAGTATGGATAGCTGCGGGCAGGTGATCGAGTACATCCAAGGTTAGTTGTTTACTTTCCGAACTCGTGATGATAATCCTTAGTCCGGGCGTTCGTTCTGACCAGCAAACAGATCGCCTCTACCTCGCATCGTACGACTCGACGCCGAATGCAAAGACCCCGTTCCCGTATCCGCCGGAGCAGTCTAAATCTCCGAGCAAGCGTTCTGCCCTGTCTCATACAAATGCTCCCAGACGCCGAAGTCCCGTGTACTTCACGGTAGATGACACCCTCCTCTACAACGCTTTCCACGCGGATTTTGGCCCGCTTCACATTGGGCATCTGTACCGGTTTGCCGTTCTCTTCCACGAGATCCTCGGCGATCCTGAGAACAGCGACCGCGCAGTCGTGTTCTACAGTAGGCCGGACTCGAGAAGTCGCGCGAATGCCGCCTGCTTGGTCGCTTGCTATATGGTCCTCATCCAATCATGGCCTCCTCACTTGGCACTGGCACCCATTGCTCAGGCCGATCCTCCATACATGCCTTTCCGCGATGCAGGGTACAGCCAGGCGGACTTTATCTTGAACATCCAGGATGTTGCGTACGGCGTCTGGAGGGCGAAGGAGAATTCGCTGTGCGGGCTTAGGGACTTCAGTCTCGAGGAGTATGTCTAACTTGAAATGGAGGCAGAATTTGTGCTAATAATGTGTCCAGGTACGAGAAATATGAACGGGTTGACATGGGAGACTTTAATTGGGTCACACCTCACTTCCTCGCCTTCGCCTCACCGCAGCACCTTCCAGTTGCGCCGGTTCCTCATAATACCCCCGAATATGCGGCGTTGCCATCGACGATCCCAGAAGTGTTTGCCTCCAAATTGCCCCTCCCATTTAAGAATGTACTGGCGCACTTTGCATCTCGCAACGTGGGCCTGGTGGTGCGGTTGAATTCGGAGCTCTACTCCCCGTCCTACTTCACGGCCGTGGGCATAACCCATATTGACATGATCTTCGAGGACGGCACCTGCCCTCCGTTGCCGTTGGTTCGCCGATTTATTAAGATGTCACACGAAATGATTACGATCAAGAACAAGGGGATTGCCGTGCACTGCAAAGCAGGCTTGGGGCGAACGGGCTGCCTAATTGGCGCGTACTTGATCTATCGCCATGGTTTTACCGCCAATGAGGTTATTGCGTTTATGAGATTTATGCGTCCAGGCATGGTTGTTGGACCGCAGCAACACTGGTTGCATCTCAACCAAAACTCTTTCCGCGAGTGGTGGTATGAAGATACGATGAAAGAAAAGCTGGCTCAAATGGCTCCCGTCACCCCCGGCAGACCCTCGTCCAAGCAACGTACAAACAACGGGCCGGTTGCCACACCGCCGAATAACAGCCATGCGAAGCGGCCGGCGCTTGGGGAAATTGACCACAACGAGGGGACCGCAGTACATATCGAAGAGCACCTCCCAGTGCCGACTCCTGGGCAACCGCGGAAGTCCAACAGAAAAGACTCTCGGCACCACCCTTACTCGCGCACCACGTCAGGCAGTCACGCCATGGACAAGGAGTCGAGCAAAACAGGAGAAGATTCCGCCGAACGAAATCATCGGCCTAGCAATGATAGCAGCGAAAGCGACGAAGAGGTTCAAATGCGCATGCTGTCGAAGCGCTCGTCCAGGTCACCTGGTGCGTCGGCTAGTCCGCGATCTGTCAGCTATTCTGCTAGCTACACCCTGAACGACGGCATCCACGAAGACCGCGAGAACTGGGGTGACGGTAGCGGTGCGCCGAAAACGCCCGTGAACGTGAAGAGCGGAAGCGGAGCAATTGCCATGACCAAGGTCCGGAGTCCTCGGCGTGCAACCGATGGCAGGAGCGACTCGAGAGGGGTCCGCAAGGTCAGTGGCCGGGTGGGTAGCGCAGGGAGTGGTACTACGCGGGTGAAATAGTAGAGCTTCAGGGGATGCCTTACTCTCCATGCTCCTGAATCCGCCTAATGACTCGTATCATCGCATTGTTACTTACTCTTCTGCCTATCCATCCTTGCTTCCTTATTCGGGCCGGATAGTCTTGCATACCCTAACTGACATAGCATTTCTGCCTTCTTCATGGTGATTCCCAAGTTGGTCTTGGCCGATTTACTTTAGTTGTTGTCTTTTCTGCTGTCGGCGTTCATTGATGAGTGTACGGCGTATGGCTGCTGCCTTGTTTGGTTGGTGTCATGTTTGATAGAGTGTCCTGTCGCTGTAGGTATATGATCTACGTCGGTATGAGACTTAGTTGACTACTTGCTGTAGAGTACAATTATCCTAGCATTTGCTGTTGTTTGCAATGTAGTATTTCATCTGATAGTGTGGTATCAGCTAGGAAGATCGTCAGCGATGACTCCGAGGGCGTCCATCCCCATCGACGACGCTACTTGATCCAGCCATTTCTCTACGGGGAGTAACCCTGGCTGCACTTCGCTTTCGTCGACGTGGCTCTTGGAAATGATGCGAAAGGGCAGACCAGCAGCGCGGTTCTTGTCTTCTGGTGATGCAGAGGCGGATAACCTCGGCGATACAAGAGCAGAAGACGTCGCGCGCACCGGCACTCGATATTCCTTTGAACCCAAATGAGACAGGAGGAGGCGCAGGATACGCAGGCAGGATGAGCGCCTCACATGACTTGCCTCTCCTCGTTCTTCTTCTTTGTTCTGATTATTTCAACCTGTGGCCAAGAGAGTATGAATGGACTCTGCTATTGGACGTGCTGTGGTGTGTGAGATCTGAATGGGTGCAGTAGACAGCCTGTTAGGGCTTTAAGCCTAGCATATAGATTGAGGTAGCATCAGAATCATGTCCGTCAAATTCCAAGCCCAAGGAGAGTATAAAAGAAAGCTATCTAAATAAACCGAACCGTCCAACGCCTAACATAAAGCCAAATACAGACATCGTCAGCATCAACGCCCACTCCGCCTCTTCACGACAGCCCCCCAGTCCTCCACAGACAACAAGGACAACTCTGCGAGCAATGCAGAAACCACCCAACACAGCACCCACAGTTCCTGGCACAACACCCCCCAGCCCTGACACACTCCCTGCGGCCCTTTTCCCAAAAGTCGCGCCCGTCATTCCTCTCAATCGACGCCGCCAGCTCCCGAATCCACGCCCCCTCCGGCTTCATCTTGAACAGCCGAATCTGCTCATCCTGCATGTCCCACGCCCTCGCCTGCACAGTCGTTACCTCGTGCTCCATCACCGCAACCGCATCCTTCGCAACGCTCCAGTTCGGTTTCTGGGCCAGGTGCTCGAACACCGTTTGCAGTTGCAGCGTCGTGCCCTTGTTAAGCATGACCTGCTGCTCCAGATAATGCACCCGTTGCTGCAGATCGTCCAGCTCGTAGGTCGTCTGCCACATCTGCTCGAGCCACGTTTTCTGCGGGTTCTCGGCGGACGGCCCCGTTAGGGCTTTGTTCAGGCTGCGCAGGCGGTCCGCGGATTTGTACTGTTGGCACTTTTCGAGTGTGTGTTCGAGTGCGGCGAGGGGCCCCATTTTGTTGGTTTCTTTCCTTGTCTTTTTCTTGTCGGGTTTGCTGGTGGTTAATTGCCTTGGACAACTGGGAGATGGATATGTATGCTGGCGATGTTGTTGAATGAGCAGAAGAGAAAAAAGCAGACAGGCAGAAATCGAGCGTCATCGACTTTCCATGGTGTATATGTCATTTTTGCGGATGGACAGCTCTGGATGACTCGATGATATGGTTTGAATATAGTTCGAGATGCCCGAATGGAAGATGACGAACCCTGGTTAGCAGAGCGTTGACAGCAGAACTACGGGCCGCTGTTCTATTGACAGGCCAGGCTTAGTAAAATTCTAGTATTAGTATAGAACACTCATTACTTCATATAAGTACAGCGACTGTCCTGCAGGTGTCATAGTCATAATTGTCGTAATGGACCTGGACCAGGCACCGTACACCACCAACGCACAAAAACCCTCGCTAAACAGATATCAGAAAGCCCATCTAGTACCTTACCAAACTCCATGAGCCATAATCAGTAAAACATCCTAGACCATCCACACGTAGTCATTATCGGGCGGCGGCGTCTCCGGGACGTAGTACGGGCGGTGACAGAGCGGACAATTATAGTGGTTCTTCAAGTACCACTTCTCCAGACACTCCTTGTGGAACACATGCAGGCATTTGAGCTCGCGGATTTCCTGGTCGCGGAGCACCTGGTCCAGACACACGGCGCTATAGCAGGAGTACGTAAATGTTTGTTAGCCGGTCTAGACCTCGATCCCCAGACACAGCCAGCTTCCATACCAGGTGAACTGCCCCTCCGTGCCCTCCGTCGACGTGAGCGGGCCCTTGACGCTCGACCAAAACTGCTCCAGCGTGCGCACCGGCGACATGGCGTCCAGTTTGCGCAGCTGCTCGGTGAAATCCTTCTTGACGAACGTCCGGCCGGCGTAGCGCCGGTTGAGGATGACCGCGAAGCTGGCTGGTCAGTACACACTGTACGGTGTACGTAGTGGGAATGGTAAGGGGCGCACATCAAGCAGATGGCGATCAGAGCGATTATGCCCAGGCCGATGCCCAGCGCGATGGCGATGTGGCGGTCTTCAATGGCGTCCTGCGAGCCCATCTTCCACTCCGGAGGGTTGCGCGGCAGTCAGCTCATTCGGCCGGGCTGGCAGGGAGAATGATGGAGAGAGGGAGACGGAGTTGGCCATCCCGCAGTCGCTCTCTCCGCATTGATTGGCCCATCCTGATTGGCTGCGCACCACTGCCGTCACATGACAGCGCCTTCCTGCCCTAACTGGCATACAAAGGATGTATGTACTCTGTACACACGAGGACTCGTCGATCATAGATGCCCAGCTTTGACTTCAGCCTAGCTCGTATTCTCCACTGTCACTGCAATCCCCGCGTCTTTCTCCGTCCCATCCGCCGTTCCCTCCTCAGCCGCGTCCACGACCGCCCCGCCGAACAGCAGATCGATATCCTCCAGCGACTTCTTCGTCGTCTCCTTGAAGAAAAAGTAGATAACCGGAAGGGAGACGCAGATATCTGCAGACATTAGACGCGCTCGACCCAGCCTCAAGCTAGCGGACTTACTCCACGCAATGAACACAAAGTAGTACTTCCAGCGGATGGCCCCAAGAGCAATCGGCGAGATCTGACTCCACAGCGTGCAGACCGCCCAATTCCCAACGCCCGTCGCGAAGGCGTTCCCTTTTCCTCGGATCTGCATCGGCATGACCTCCGCCATGTAGACCCTAGACTGGCGGTTACCGATATCCTTAAAACTCAAGCAGGGAGCACAGAGAACCCACCAGCTACACGGCCCAAAGGACATCGAGAAGATGATGCTGACGCAAAAGATAAATGCGACACCCGCTATGCTGTATCCGTTCCGCGTGCCACCACGGTTCTGCGAATCTAGCGCCGCCTCGCAGATCAGCGCGATCGAAATACCTATCGTCCCGAAAATCATCGGCCGGCGACGTCCTACCCGGTCCAGCAGGAAGACGATGAAGATCAGGTTCGCTAGAGGCCCAATGCAGTTGTATATGCCTGCCACGAGTGTTATGCGGTGTCCGCTGAAGCCAAGCGCGTCGTACAGGATTGTTTGATAGTACCCGATCACATTGATGCCGGTCATCTGCGTGAAGACCTGTACAGCGACACCGTGCCTGGGAAACGTCAGTCTCTTAGGTCAGTCAACAGAGTTCGACATACAGCAACCGCGTTCGCCACTGCGGAACTCGAAACATGACGGCCCATCCGGGCGCCGCAATAGCCTTTTCAGCCTGGATAGTCCCTTTGATGTCGTTGTATTCATTCTGGACCCATTCGGCATTCCTTCCGTCAAAATGCAGCTTCCTCAGAACCGTCATGGCCTGGTCGAAGTGTTCCGTTTCAATCAGGTGCCGAGGAGACTCGGGCAGGAAAAGCATGCCCGCCAGGAGAATTGCTGCTGGAACCGTCTGGAATGCCAGAGGAAACCGCCACTGGAACTGGCTTGAATCAGGCGCATGGAGAGATCCATACCCTATCCATCTGCGCGAGTCAATCTACCTACTTTCTGAAAGAAAGAAAGTACGTACGTGCTCACGATGAACCCAATCCCGTTCATCTGCTGGGTCAATCCAACCATGAGACCGCGCAAAGACGGATGCGCGCACTCTGCTTGGTAAACGGGGACCGACATAGACACGAGGCCAACACCCCACCCGGCCAGGATACGGCCGACGAGGATCATGGCCAAGTTCATGGCCGCGGCCTGCAGGACGGCGCCAATGAGGCAGACCAGCGCGCCCATCTGGATGGTGAACTTGCGCCCAAACCGGTCCATGGTTATGCCGCCCTGGAGGGAGCCAATTGCGGCTGCGGCCGTCAGGGATGGAATCATACGCCGAGGGGACGGAGTACATACCTCCCCCGGAGAAGGTGCTGTTGATTGCCCCGATAATGGCGGATGTCTGGGTGGTGTTGAAGAAATTGAGGAAGTTCGGCGACTCAATGACATCGGTCATGACGCCAGAGTCATAGCCGAACAGAAAGGAGCCCGTAGCTGCAAACACAGCCAGGGAGACCGCGAAGACGCGGCCCATGGTGAGTAGAGCCTGGGCCGGTTACCCACGGTTACCCAATAAGAGAGAATGCGTAGACAGGAAGCGGCATTGGTATATAGTCAGGAGCTGGAAGAGCCATGAGGGACCGGGACTCCATGGTATGCATGTGCGTATCAGTCTGGGATCGGAGAAAAGCCGCAGATTGAAGAGGACGAGGCCAAGAAAACATGGATGATCGTGAGCCATGGAACTGGCGGCGGGGACCGTGGTATGGTATGGTATGGTATTGGTATTACGGTCACGGGACCTCGCGTTGGACTACACGTTAAGCAGAGGATAAGGATATCAACAGTTCATGCCACTCGTATAGAACTCTGCTGGAATAAATGCTGGATATTAATCTTAAAATATTGGCTGAATTGATACTATGCTGGATACTTCTTTGGATATGGACTGGACACACATTAGCACTACTGCGACTGCTACTATACTGGAGTACTACCATTATCGCTGGACTAGATCACAGCTGTTAAAAATTCTTGTAAATATTCCAGACTACCCAGTAGATTCATTAGTTAGAGGGAGAGAACGCACTCTGCCGGGGGGTCGGAGAATCCAGCGGAGCGGAGTTGCTTAGTCCGCCGTGTCCCTCCCGCGTCTTCATCGCGACGCGATTGCCTCTGCGTTTTCTTCCCCATCTGGATTGCCTGTCTCTCGTCTTCTTTTCTCCCTCCCCTCCCCTTCTCTCTCTCCTACAATGCGGCTTGCTTGACTCCTCCAAGATTCACCCTTCTATTCCTTCTCTCATCCCCCCCTCCGCTCTCATGTTTACCTCCCTCCATCATGTCTGATCAAGAACCCTCTGTGCCTGCTCTCCCCGAGTCTGCCCAATTATCCGACTCGGCTGCTCTCAACTACGCCTTCCTCGTGCACTCCCAAAAAACTCTGACCCAGAACCTCCCTCCCCGCGTCGATAACAAGCTGCTGGCGCGTCAAAAGCGTCGTCGAACAAGGTATATCGATGCCTCGCGTCTCCGCCCGACTCGCCTGCACTCGGCTCCGTACCCGACTAACTCTGTCGTTATACAGTCCCGAAGACCACGCTATTCTCGAGGGGGAGTACCAACGCAATCCCAAGCCGGACAAGGATGCTCGTGCAGCAATTGTCAACCGCGTTTCCTTGGATGAGAAAGAGGTGCAGGTACGTCTCCTGACCTGCCTCTTGAAGTCTGTCATCCTAATATCTCAATCTCCTTAGATATGGTTCCAGAATCGCCGCCAGAATGATCGCCGGAGATCGAAACCTCTCCAGCCCCACGAATTCGTCGCCCCCCGTCCCGGCTTGGGGGATTCGTTGAGCCGGACAGCCAGTGATGATAATTTGTCTGCAGACCCTTGGTCTTCCAGCGGCCCGGACCAGTCTGATGACCAGAACCACGGTACAGATCATGCTGCAGATCCCTCGTCCCAGTGGGAGAAAGAGGAACCTGTGCAGCCCGCAAGTTCACAGACAAGTATAGCATCCGAGCCATTGGAGAATCCTCATCGTCCTGTAGACGAAGCCGTTCCAGACCCAGGAGAACATGATGGTGGATTTGTGCATCCTGATGGTTCTCACCTGTCTTCCGCCAAAAGAAAGCGAGCTCTTTCAGATATCCATGGTGATCGATCCAATCTACAGAACCAATCGGGCATGGGCAAACCACACGAAACAAACTCTCCGCCATCTCTACGATTGTCCCTATCATTTGACGGCGAGGCCCAACTCCGCAAGGAAGGCGAGCTGACGCCGTCCCCCCCAAAAGGAAGGAAGGCGTTGAGGATCGCAATGTCTTCGGATGGAAAGGCAGTAGTTCGTGCTGAGGGCGAACCCTCGCCATCCAAGAACCGCATCGCCATGTTCTCTGCCCGGAAGCCTCGCGATCCTGGACTCCGGCGCAGCAGCAGTGCGGTGGTTCTAGGAGCGTCGCGCAATGCAATGACGGAGAAGGACAGAATCTTCGGGAGATCACGCGATCCTCGTAACTGGGAGTCTTTCGTTGATACCGATGCGAGAAGCGCCTTGACGCCATCTAGTTCCCAGGGTGCCCCGAAGGACTCCCCGGGCCTTTTGCGCCCCAAGAACCAGCGTCCACTACACAGGAGCTTGTCCGCGAGGCAGAACTCATTGGCTGGAAACTCTTCAGATCGGCTGAACCCCCCTGTTGCTCAGCAGTTGGGAGAGAAGAGGCGGAAGCTCTCGCGTACGGTTTCTTCCCTGGGAAGACTGGAGACAGGCCGCAACCTGCCGACTGACAAGCCGTCCGCTCACCCTCTGAAGGCCTCCAAACTCCAGAACAACAAAAACGGAGATGAAGACTTGGAAGCGGAATGCGGTGATGATTCCGACAAGGAGAACTGGATCCCAGGGACTCGAGCCTCTCGGGTCCGTCGACGAACGGCCAATAATGCTCAACGTCCTGCTCTTAAGGATGCAAGCAACCGCGATGGCAGAGCCAACACGAATTTAGGCGCAGTGTCCAGCGGCAAGCGCTCTCGGGTCCACCAAGGCCCGCAGCGTACTAATTCCCATGGAGGCATCAGTGCCGATGTCTCCGCATTTATGGCAGGTGGCAGTGGTCCAAGCCAGGAAGAAGATCTGGATTGTATCCACGGCCTCCTGTCATTGAGTCAAGGTGCATGGCGATAGGTGCACTTGGCTCTTATATGACGAATATTCCCTTTGTTTTTTTCCTTTGTTCGAATTGTCCGGCTACTTCCGAGAGTCTGACCTAGCAGTGTACCCTGTATGTGTGTGTGGATGGAAGAGTTCGCGATCTGTAATGATTCCATGTCGAGTTCATTTAGCCTAGTCTCCAGGCCCTTACCATGAGGGCTTGCCACTCATACCCCAGTGCTCAAGAGCATGTTGCAAGTCATGAGAAAAGCATTCCAGACAATGACTGTCATCAGTAAGATGCGTACAGGTGGACGTGCCCTGTAGACATAGAAGGCCAGGCGGGAAGAACGACGCTCCGAGGGCAGCACGTGCCCGCTGACTTCGCCTCGCTTCCGCAACAATAGACCTCCATGCCCTCTCCTTTCTCCCACTGCTACACTGCCAATTATCCTCGACTCGCGGTACGTGTCTGTTCGTTTTACGCCCATCTAGTGCTTTGTACCCCAGGCCACGAAATCTGCCGAAGATCCCTGCCAGTTGATATCAATGCGCAGCGTCTTCCATACTGCATATCGAATATTATGCATCAGATCCTCTCTAGACCTCTAAGAGAAACAGGTCTGGCAGAACTGGATGCTAACCGATACGGTATAGGTCCGTCATCGAACTATTTCCAAAGGCTATAGTATCCGCCGCTCCGTAGGACTCTATCCTCGAGCGAAGATACCTCATTTGAACAGCTTTGCCGCTATGGAGAAGAGCCCGCATGTCGCCATCATTGGCGCAGGCTTTTCAGGGCTCAGCTGTGCAAAGGCCCTGAAGCAAAACGGTGCAGATGTAACCGTTCTTGAAGCCCGAGATAGAGTCGGCGGAAGGGTGCGTCTAAGAGAAGCCAGATGCCTTAGCCAGGATCGTTGACTCCAAAAGGTCGCCCAATCCAAGCTCGGACAACATCTTATAGATCTGTGAGCACGTGTCCCGTTGTCCTGGAAAAAACCGGCTGACTCCTTGAAGCGGGCCCAACTGGATCCATGGCTCTTCGAATAACCCGATAATGGCCATTGCGGAGGCGACAAAGACCATCCTGCAGGATTTCGAGGGTGGCCAGATTGCCTTCTCCAAGGATGGGAAGCTTCTCGATAGAGAGTCGACTACAAGGCTCTCCGAGTTCTTGTGGACCACTGTTGATGACGCCTTCCAGTACAGTAATAAACACAAAGACACCATTCCCACTGACCGAAGCTTGCTCGATTTCTTTCTAGAGAAGATCGAGGGGACGGGCTTCAGTCCGGCGGAGAAAGAAGCTTGTATCGAGTCCTGCAGGCTATGGGGAGCGTACGTCGGAGACCCAGTCGAAAGACAGAGCCTCAAGTTCTTCTGTCTTGAAGAGTGTGTGGATGAATGTAAATTGACTCCCATCTTGTTTAAGTGATTGCCTTCTAACTTCCGTGCATTGCAGCCAATGTCTTTGTGGCCTCTACGTACGAGAGGATACTGGATCATGTTTCCCAATCAGCCCGCCAGCATGGCTACATCCGCTTTAACCAGCCTGTTGTCAAGATCGAATCGTCTCCTAGGCAGGACCCAAATGCACGGCACCAGATCACCTTGACAACAGCTTCCGGAGAACGCTTCCAATTCGACGAGGTGGTCGTGACCTGCCCCCTTGGCTGGCTCAAGCGAAATAAATCCGCATTCGCCCCCGAGCTCCCTCCACGCCTCACCCAGGCCATCGACAGCATCTCCTACGGCCGGCTGGAGAAGATATACGCGACCTTTCCGCGCGCATTCTGGCACACGCCTCTCACCACTACCCCCAACGGCCCAGCCGACCAGCCAACCAACCACGGACAGCCCACATTCGCCCAATTCTTCGACCCGGTCTACGTCGCGCACCCGGAGGACATACCCTGGAACCAGGAGTTCCTATCGCTAGCCGCGCTCCCGCCGTCCTGCGCGCACCCAACCCTCCTCTTCTACACCTACGGCCCGTGCGCAACCTACATCGTCCACAAACTCGCTTCCCTAGACCCCTCCCCGCAAGAACACCACGCCTTCCTCGACTCCTTCCTCCACCCTTTCTACTCCCGCCTCCCCGGCTACTCCGCCACCTCGCCGGACTGCACGCCTCTCGCGTTCGCCGCCACGCAGTGGCAGAACGACCCCTACGCCGGGAACGGGTCGTACTGCAATTTCCAGACCGGGCTGGAGCGCGGCGACAGCGATATCGAGGTGATGCGCGAGGCCGTCGGCCCCGAGCGCGGCGTGTGGTTCGCCGGCGAGCACACGGCCCCGTTTGTCGCGCTGGGTACCACGACCGGCGCGTTTTGGAGCGGAGAGCGGGCCGCCGCGCAGGTCTGTGATTTGTACGGGCTCGGCAAGGCGGGTATTGGAGCTGCGAGGGATGATTCGTTGCCTTCGGGGTGTAAGTAGCTCTTTTTTTTTTTTTTTTACTACGTTTGTGTCAGAGGTTGGAGCGGTTGGCCAATGTAGACATGTATCATCTTAGAGAGCCCGGTATTTACACACGCAAGTAGAGTACAAGTAGGTACAATACCCGGAGCAATGCAGGAGAAGCGGCAAGACCCTAGCAGGCAACCGCAAGCGAACAAGCGAAAAACGAAAGAACAGCTCGCATTGATCAATAACGAAACTAACAATGCGCCACCGAAACCTGAATAAAGATGAACCACCGAGCGAGCCAGCGCGAACCGAACTCCGCAACTGCAGGAAGATGTGCTGGAAACGAGTATGCTTAACGACGGTAGGGGTATCCGCGAATATTCTACTGAGCAACCGGCTCACGGAAAAAGGTATAGTACAAAGCGGGGTTGGCGAGTTGGATGGATGCACGGATGGCATTGTGAGGAATCGGGTGAGGATAGCACCGCACCGTCCAGGGCGCAGAGTATTTTGGAAAGCGTGGAACCGCCATCAATCAATCCTCCCAGATGGTTTCCAAGTCGAGGTCCTGGCGCCGCTCCGCTCCACAGACGCTCCATCGCTTCCTCTTATCGACCCTGCCGTACCCCGCCGAACCCGCGCGTGGGACAGTCAGGACGTCGGACGCTCCGCGCCGTCTGGTTCCGCTGCTCGACGCCTCCTCGTCTGCTTTGTCTGCGGCTGCTTTCAATGCGGCAATGCGATCAGTTTCGAGAGCCGCATCTTCGGCGTCTGGGATGTCGGGTATGGTTTCCAGCGACGAGATGCTCGGGCTGCGGGAGCGGATGCTTGTCGGCGTCGAGGGTATGGATGAAGCAGAGGGCGTCGAAAGACCCGGGTAAGACTCGTTGTATCGTGAAAGGATCATCGGGGACGAGGTTGTAGAAGGTGGACTGCCGACGGGTTGGCTCGCTGCCGTTGGCGGGGTAGGCGTAGAGTTGAAATGAAACGGAGACGACGGTCGACGGCGTCCGATACGCGGCAAGACGTGCGGAAGCAGCACCGGCGACGGTGAGTGGGATTCCGGCTGCGAACTTGCAGAAGAGGTGTTGTCAGGCTCCGCCTGTTCTGAGATGGTCTCTGATATATTCAACGACTCCATCCTGGCGTCCATGTTTTCGCCGGGGGGCAGCTGCAGAGGCGAATAGCGTCTCGCTGCGTTGTCGACGACAGCATCGCCATTGGTAAAGACGGATTGCCCCCGGGAATCCAGCCCGGGGGAGGAGTGGGCGCGTGTCATTGGCGGCGGCGCATCGGAAACACCGGCCAGCGACCGAGATCGAAGATGCGACCGGAAGAATGGAGAACGATTCCTGGGAGGGTGCGAGGGCTGCGGAGGGAGGGACAGCGTTATCATGACGTCTTCGGCCCGTTCTGGCTTCGCTGATTCCTCTTCCGGCGGAACCAGCGCTGACGAGTCGAGGGACCCGAGCACACTGGGAGGAGCGCTGCCTTCCTCCGGAAGAGGCTGCGACGCGTCCATGTCCTGTACGATTCTGGGAGAACGGTCCGGCTAGAGAGGTCGCATGCTTAGGGGAACAGGCAAGAATTTCAAGGACGCGTAAGGCGTGCAAACGAGACAGGATTCGGCAGAAAGGGAGAAAAAGCCGAGCCAGATGTCAAAGGAGTCGAGACCAGAGTGGAACCGCCACGAGGACAGAACCACGGGAATGGAGGAGTCAGGAAGAGGATGAATGAGTATGTAGGAGGAAGAAAAGACGAAGGAAGAGGACAAGAGACAACGAGGCCAGGGCCAAGACCAGTCAGGTGAGTCCCTCCGTCGACTCTTCTCTTCTCTTCACTTCCTCTTCCTCTCTCTTTCTCTTCTTCTCTCCCACTTCCATCATTCCTTGCCTGCCATCATGGACCTGCCGTCACTTGCACGACGCAATCGGATCTCCCCCTCCGAAAACATCTCGGTGATCTACACTGCCCGACTGGCCAGACCCGGCCGATGGTTGGTTGGACCGGGACTCGTTCACATCAACATGCATCCTTTCGTTTGTTTCGATGTCCATCTGGTCTTTTGAGATCTCTTTGTAGAGTGTCGGAGTATTATCACTTCATTCAGCTAGCTGCCTGTCCCTGGACCGTCAAGGTACCATAGACGTTAATTACGTACCAACTAACAGTATTATCGCACTGGCTCTAACAGGATTACCAAGGATCCAAAACGGACATACTCGGAGTAATAATGAAACAAAGAAAAAGCAAAGGAAGATGTCAAAGAACGAGTGGAACAAAGGGTCCTCTGCCATCCGAGAACGGCGACGTCCTCGCCAAATATGTGGCTTGGACCCTAGCCGTTATGGGGATCCTTACACAGGCTCGACACATTCTGCCGGATATAGGTCTCTCGTATCATATCTCCTTTGTGGTTGAAGGCTACCCATTCCCCCATACCGTACTCTAGGGGCGCTCTCCGGACACCCCGTCCACCTCCGCCAATGATCAGGTTGCCCGGTCTGTAATTCGGGTCCGCCTGCATTCGACGGATGGCGGATACATGGACCTGGGCATCCTCGGGCATATCACGCACTTCTCCGCAAGGAAGGGGCCACCGAACCGGTCTCCAATGTCCGTCCGCATGCAAATCCATTCGCCGGAAAGGCAAATATTCCATGGCCCGCCATAATGCGACTGACAGCGCCGACAGCCCGTTGCCGTATTCTAGGCAGTCGTGTAATAATCCGCTCGTGCTGCCCATGTGGAGGGCACTCCGGAAATTGTAACTGGAGGCCGAGTGTTGTCCTGCGTCGCCATCATCATAAAAGTTGCCTGGGCGTGCTATCCGTCCTTTCCGGTAATCCCAATTCTCCCGGATGGGGCTGTATTCTCCATCGAACTCCTCGCAGCATTCGAATTGCTTGAGCTTTGCTTGATCAAACTGGAGCCCGGCGCGTTGGCCCTCTTGGACCATCCAGACCAAAGGAGCGTGGCTGAGCGGCCAAGTCTCCCGGTCCTCATTGATACTCCAACCTCCTCCAATATCTGCATGGGCACCAGGGAACCACACCTCTTGTATATCCTGCGGTGCGTCTTCGTCATCAACGGCTGACGTCGGGACTTGAAGCGAAACGCCAGATCGCCGACTTTTGAGGGCTGCGACGTCTTCGGTCGAAGGAGCCCCATTTGGAACCTCCAGGCTGTGCAGTCGGCCATGCGATGGCGATGGTACACGGTATCGCATTGCCTGGCTCTGACCCCTTGACATTTGTGGTTGGCGATACGAACGGTCGTTTCCTTGGCCGACTCGTCGACCCTGCGCGCCATCGTTCGAACCAATTTCAGGCCCATTCTCGGTCTTTTCCGCGTCGCGATGATGGTGGAGGTGCAGGTGATCCCGCAAGTGATGTCCACCACGCTGCTTTGAACTTGGTTTCTCTTGAGAAATCAGATCCTGGCGGAACTTGGCCCGACGCTCATCAATGCCGACGGCATGGCGAATGACCTTGGCCGAACTGCGGGCCGTGTATGGGAACTTGCTTCGCTGCATCCAGGCGGCTTCAAATTTCGGTACGCTGTTGACGGTATCGAACAGACCCATGAATTTGATTCGACTAATTGGCCGGCTGAACGTTTCCCGGAATGCCTTCATGTAATGGAACAGCTTCTCCTTCTCCTTACGGTCTTCTTCGGTGTCATCGCTCCGTTGCTGCCATTTGGCAAAGGTCTTCCACGCGAACCGAATCAATTCCTCGTTTCCCGCCTCGAGTAACCCGATATTGTCGAGCATTTGTGCAAGAAAGCGCGCAATGTAGGATCCACGACTGAAGCCAATGAAGTAAATCTCGTCACCTGGGGAGTAAAATCGCATGAGGAACCTGTATCCGCCCATGACATGCTGGTCGAATGAGGACCCAATGGCTGTGTCCTTCGCTTTCAAATACGCGGATTTGATTCTCTGATATGTGCCAGTGCTGGATAATTTGCTGCTGGTCACATACGTCCCGATTCCTGGTTGATAATAGTTGAATTGTGTGCTTTTACTACGATCCAACATCTGGAAGGATGTTAGCTTGCTGGACCCCTGGCCGCACAATCGAGCTTACCCGGAATATTTTGAGCACATTGCTATCCGAGTCATCTCCGCAGAATTTATTCCCCGTCCCATCGAAGCACAGCACGAATTGCTTTGGCTTGGGCGCTGGCCCAAGAGGTGTTGCGTCCATATCGTTCAGGTGAGGGACGTCCCCAGGCTCGCCGATCGGATGCGACCTGAGATGAAAAGCAGGCTATTGGGCGGCGAGTGCGGTGGAAAAGAGCGATTATAAAAACACAAAGAAGCATGCGCCGGCATGCCCCGTGTGCTTGTCTACGAACCATGGGTTTACCCCTATTCCAGTGATGGTCAATCCTGGATGGTAATGGTCTGCGCCCGTGGGTACCGTACCAAAGCTTCTGAAGAGCTTCATGTCAACCGACACTTGAGCCGAGGAAAAGCCCCTGCAGCCTTAGCTCTAACTAGAGCCTGGGTACTTGCCAGGGATACGTCAAGAGTCTGTCAGAGTGGAGCAAGCGATGCCCATAGCCGGTCAACTGTATTTTTCTCATTCGACACGGGGCCGTGGTACTCGATAATCATGGACTGGTATGGTCCCTTGGATTTTCAGGTCGCCGCGATCACCATCAGCACTCAGCACCATGGGCTCATTGCCTGCGGAGTCATTTGCGTGGCAGGCCAACCCAGAGAGGAATCTTATTCGAGTAATGTCATGCGAAAAAGCGGGATTGGGCGCCTTTCGGAACGATTAGCCTGGATCTCGGTGATGCCACAGAGCAGGACTTGAAAGATTTACAGGATTTCAGAGTGCAGAGTGTATAAATGGCTCGAGCCCGAGATGGACCTGGCCAATGGAAAACAAGGAATTGACATTCTCTGAATCTCCAATTGCTTCCGGATGGGTTCGGTCGATCTTTTCCACCAACACCGCATGGTCCACTGTCTGGTTCGTAGCGAACCGTCGATCTACGGACACGCGGTGAGATTTGGAGTACGGAGTGCCGTGTGTCCTGAATGCCGAACTTGGCTGTTATTATTGGGCACATTGCATATTCCATGGCACAAAAACCCGCAGGTCAAAGAGGGATTTGATATCATCTCCGATTTCCGAAAGCTCATCTGGAACAACCTGGTCCACTGCGACATGACAAATTTTGCCACTGAAGATCAGTACATCTGGTCTCCTGGGGTGACGAGCCCCTGCTTCTCGTCCACCCACATCCGCGACATCTTGTGACTTGCTCCGCGGGCTTCGTGGATCGTCTTCTGGTGGCTAGCTGAACAGCCTGCAGAGAACATATCCTGTGGCGTGAACGACGTTTCATGCACCACACCCGACATAAAACCTTGGGGATTGGGCTTGAATCATGACGAGGTCTATGCCATCAGCTTCCCCAAATCCCGATGCTAGGGACCAGGGAGACCCATCGTCATCTCCTTCACGGTGGACACTCGCTAATGAAGATGATCCCGTGTTGGGAACGCGTGGGTAAAGCAGGCTGACAGCACAGGGGAAACTCCTCTTTTTTTTTTTCCCCCAAAACAGTCTCTTTATTACCACACGTCACCTGCGCCATATCCCTTGCGTGCATGCTGCCGGAGTCTGGGCTCGAGCCAGGACTGGCTGCAGTTCGACGTGACAAATGATGTATGGTCTGGGGGAAGACACGAACTTATCAATCGGCACTGGTGCTGATCCAATCGGGTTGGGTCTTCGATCGATCATCTTCGGGATGGTGCCTCGGCCACTGTTTAGCCTGTCTTGTCATGCCAGCCCGTCCTGGCTCTGTGCCCCAATAGAGTCAGTCGCTCAGTGTCGGAGTGGAGAAATGTCACTTCGAGGGACTCGATGCAGATTCTCGAATCTCCACTGCTCGACTCCTGCTTGTATGGTGGCTGCGACTACCATCTGCATGAGATGAGATCGACCTGATTATCCGCCAGATTATTGGCTGTATGCCGATAGTTGCTTTTTTATACTTTCATCATGTCTCGACTCAGCGACCAACGACCAGCCACTCTGCTGGCGTTTATCCACATCAGGCAAGTTGACAGCAACAGAGACTCACCGACACCACACCGGCATCATGGTGCGTGGCATATGTGCACATACCAATGCACTATTGGAGTTGGCTGAGCCATCATGCTGTCTCGTCATTGACTTCTTGAATTTCCGCTTGCGGAGCATTGATCTAAGCCTTCCTTGGTCCATACCTTCTCAGCCAGATCCCTTGTTCAGCTTGCACCTGGAGAACCGCCCGTCTCGGCAAGCTGTAGCTCCAATGATAGCCTTCTCTCATGGGAGGTATTACTATCACCTTGACCAGGTATGGTGGACTAGATCCCCACTCGCGCCTCCAGCTATTTCAATATTGGTGCCATTGTCAACCATATATTTCAAATCCGGCGTCCCCGGCATTTTAAATCGGGCCCCTGCTCTTCTCTCCTTTCCCACGCGCCTTTTTGGCTAATTTGTACATTGCTCTCTTTCCACTGCTCATAATACCCATCATGTTGCGAAGATTATCCCAGACCTTCAAAAAGTCGAAGGGAGACCATGATTCCAAGGAGAATGGCAATCAGGGCAGCAGCAAGCGCCGCTCCATGTTGTCGCCAAGGCGTCGCAAGTCCGCCCAAGAGGAGGAGGAGAAGGAGAATCATAGCGCGAATAGAGACGATGTCGATATGCTCTTTGGCAAGTATGCCCAGCTGATTCATGCCTCCCAGCGCCCTCTGCCTAGCCAGAACGGCGACGGAACCTACGTGGAGCATGAGACCTCTACTGGCTGGATCCAAGATCTCAAGACCATGGGCTTCCAGGACTTTGCGACCCTGAAAGACGTCCTGGAAACCGAGCTCAGCGGTGAGCTGATGGACGACAGGGCCATGGTCATGGAGCGGGTCATTCAGGTAATGTCTATATATATGCCTTGACTCTGCCATCAGCTGCTAATATTTTCGTCTCTCCTGTAGCTTGTCAGCGACCTTCCCTCTCAGTCGAAAAACCGCGTCGATATGACGAACGTTTTCCTCGACCAACTCTGGAATTCGCTGCCGCATCCTCCCTTCTCGTAAGTCGATTGACAACGCCCTCTCTTGCAATTATGTATGCTGAGAGCAGTGTAGGTACTTGGGAGACGATTATATCTATCGCTCCGCAGATGGCTCTAGGAACAACCCGCTTGTCCCTTGGCTAGGAGCTGCAAACACGCCCTACGCTCGTTCCATCCAGCCCTTGACCATTCAGCCGGGTGGCTTGCCTGATCCCGGCTTGATCTTCGACAGTCTCTTTGCTCGCCGGAAGTTCAATCCTCATCCGAATAAAGTGTCCAGTCTTTTCTTTGACTGGGCAGCTTTGGTCATTCATGGTTGGTTGTCCTTGGTGAAATCTCGGATAATAAGCTGACAGCGGGAAGATATCTTCCAAACCGACTACAAGAACCCAAATATGAACAAGACTTCGGCCTATCTTGACCTGTCCATCCTGTATGGTGATGAACAGGCGAACCAGGACACGATTCGGACCTTCAAGGATGGAAAGCTGAAGCCCGACTCTTTCTGTGAACCGCGGCTTCAGGCGTTCCCTCCTGCCTGCTGTGTGTTGATGATTATGCTTAACAGGTCTGTCTATCCCATTGTTGCTACGGTGCATTGCTGATTTGGACGAAAAGATTCCACAACTATGTTGTGGAGGAGCTTGCCGCGATCAACGAGAACGGGCGCTTCACCAAACCTCGCGATGGCCTCTCGGAAGACGATGCTAAGAAGGCGTGGGCTAAATATGACAACGATCTGTTCCAGACGGGCCGGCTGTATGACCCCATTGCCACATTATTATCCCTTTCCAGTAGGAACCTGACAAGAACAGCGTCACCTGCGGTCTTTTCATCAACATTACGCTGTATGACTACCTGCGCACAATCGTCAACTTGAACAGAACCAACTCGACATGGTGCTTGGTAAGCAACGGTCTGTGGGATGTGTCGAAACGCGACTGACCAAGACAGGACCCCCGGGCTAAAATGGAAAAGACGCCATCCGGGCTGGGTAACCAATGCTCGGTGGAGTTTAACCTGGCCTACCGCTGGCACTCCGCCATCAGCGCCGGTGATGAGCAATATACGCAGCATATTTACGAGAATATGATGGGCAAGCCGGCTGATGAGGTTACGGTCCAGGATCTCTTGTCGGGGCTTGGGAAAATGGAGAAGAATCTCCCCGCGGATCCGTCTAAGCGCGAATTCGCCAACCTTAAGCGTCAGGAAGACGGCACCTTCAAGGATGACGAGCTTGTTGACATCTTGAGCAACGCCGCCGAAGATGTTGCCAGCTCTTTCGGCGCCCGGAACGTCCCGAGGGCTCTTAGGGCCATTGAGATTCTGGGTATCAATCAAGCGCGCCGTTGGAATGTCGGCTCCCTCAATGAGTTCCGCAAGTTCTTCGGCCTGAAGAACTACGAGACCTTTGAGGAGATCAACTCTGACCCTGAGGTTGCTAATGACCTCCGCAACCTGTATGAGCACCCAGACTTTGTCGAGCTGTACCCAGGCATTGTCGCAGAGGAAGCGAAGGAGCCCATGGCCCCTGGTGTTGGAATTGCGCCGACTTACACTATTTCTCGTGCCGTCCTGTCCGATGCTGTGGCCCTCGTCCGCGGTGACAGGCACTATACGGTAAGTTTGCCATATGGCCGTGACTCGCGCAGTTTGTATTGACTCTGGCCAAGCTTGATTACAACCCGAAGAACCTCACGAACTGGGGCTACTCCGAGTGCCGGTATGATCTCAGCATCAACCAGGGATGTGTCTTCTACAAGCTTGCCCTTCGTGCGTTCCCGAATCACTTCAAGCCGGATTCCATCTACGCTCATTACCCCATGACAATCCCCAGCGAGAACAGGAAGATCATGAGGGACCTTGGGCGTGAATCCCATTACAGCTATGACCGGCCTGGGTTCATGCCCCCCAGGGTCAACCTTGTCTCTTATCCGAATGTCAAGCTGGTCCTTGAGCAGCAGAAAGACTTCCGCGTCATGTGGGGTGACGCGACTGCATTCGTCTTTGGCAAAGCCGGTTACGACTTCATGCTTTCCGGCGACAAGCTTTGCACGCCAAGCAGCGCGAAACCATGAGCAAGTCCCTGTACCAAGACCAGTGGCACGCGAGCGTCAAGGAGTTCTATGAGGACATGACGGTGCGGCTGCTCCAGGACAAGTCGTGCAAGATTGCCGGAATCAACCAGGTCGACATCACGCGAGAGTGAGTTCCAAGGTATTTTTTTTAATTAGCAGTGGCTGATCAGAGCAATAGCGTCGGAAACCTGGCGCATGTGCACTTTGCTGCCAACATCTTCTCCCTTCCTTTGAAGACACAGCAGAACCCTCGGGGCATCTTCACGGAGCACGAGATGTTCATGATCATGGCCGCAGTGTTTGCCTGCATTTTCTTTGACATGGACCCAGCCAAGTCGTTCCCCTTGCGGCATGCCGCCCGCGCAGCAGCGCAGCAGCTCGGCCAGGTTGTTGAAGCGAATGTCCAGTCCGTCAGCTCCACCGGCTTCCTTTCCAGCATTATCGACGCATGGCGCGAGAACCACAACTCCCTGGAAGAATACGGTGTGCACATGATCCGCCGGCTGCTCGAGAGTGGTCTGGACGTGACCGAAACCACCTGGTCGCAGGTGATGCCGACAGCCATCGCAATGGTTCCCAACCAGGCCCAAGTGGTTCGTATCCCGGCGAAGTAGCACCGCAAACTCGAGCTAACTAGCAATCCAGTTCACCCAAATCATTGACTACTACCTCTCCGAAGAGGGCATGAAGCATATGCCGGAGATCAACCGCATCGCCAAACAGGACTCGAAGGAGTCTGACGAAAAACTCCTCCGCTACTGCATGGAAGCGACCCGTCTGAACGGCATCTTCGGCTCCTACCGCGAGTCGCAGACCAACCTCAACGTGAACGACGCTGGTCGCGACGTCCAAATCAAGCCTGGTGACAGTGTCTTTGTCGGCTTCGTACGTTGTCCCAGCCCCCTACCATCCCTTACCCACTAACTCGTGCCACAGGTCAAAGCAAACCGCGACCCAACCGTCTTCCCGGACCCCAACGAAGTCCACCTCGACCGTCCCATGGACTCCTACATCCACTACGGCCTCGGCCCGCACACCTGCCTCGGTCAGGAAGCCAGCAAGGTCGCCTTGACGGCTATGCTGCGCGTCGTCGGCCGGCTGGAGAACCTGCGTCGTGCGCCGGGCGCCCAGGGCCAGCTGAAGAAGGTGCCCCGTGAGGGCGGGTTCTATGTCTACATGAAGGACGACCATACGAGCTATTTCCCGTTCCCGATGAGTAAGTCACCCCCCTCGCCACTGGCTTTTTAGATAGGTAGATGGCTGACTAGTTTCGCGTGCAGCTTTCAAGGTGCACTACGATGGCGGCCTTCCTGAGCCTAAGGTTCAGTCGTCGTAGGGGAAACGAGAACTCGGTTCATTTCGGGGATAATGCTATAGTATAGTACTTGTGTGATATCCGTTGGGCTTTGGTTTTGTTGCTTTATGCGTAATAATCTCGATATCTGGTAGCTGTAATAAGTACTTTACGAGAATGGATGCAGTGCTTGCGTTGCTTTGCTTTGAGCTCTACCGATACTCATCGATAGTATCAAACATTTCATGCCCAGGCTCTACCGCAAAGCCCCCTCAGAACCCTCCCAGCCCAGTCGAAATCATCCAAATCCAATAAACCTGCCCGCTCAGCCGAACCCACCAAGACCCTTGGAAGAAGAACACGGGAATAAACGTTTTATACTCCTCGATTAGAGTCTGCTGTGCCCAGCCAATGACCGCGCCCTCCACACCCGGACGCAGCTTGAGTATATTCCCTCTTCCTCCGCCTCCATCTGGCTCAACGTCGGAAGGTAGAGCGGCAGTTGGACATTCGCGAAACAGCACTCCTTAAGCGTGTGTTCTGCATTATCAAGTCTTGTCCATGATTATAGCAGTGACGTTGGGGGGGGGGGGG